>ML109391.1:54764-99979 GCA_003697995.1 Taxidea taxus jeffersonii | reverse complement strand
GGGGGGGGTAGTAGGTGGGAGCTAAGTATATTTAAGTCTAATGCCTTTCCTTCCATGTTCATATTACCCTCATATATTTGGTGATTATTGGATGACTATTCAATTTGAAGATGCATAATGATTTTTTCACCAATTTTAACTTTTTATTGTAGGAAATTTCAAATGCACATGCTAATATAGAGAATAGCTTAGTGGACCCTTCGAGTACCCTCCCTCAGGAGTGGAACCCCAAGGTATCATCACAGATCTTCAATCAGTAACTACTCTTGGACAATTGTATTGCATCTCTATCAGCACCCTTGTTCATCCTCCCATGCCTGCCCCCCAGTTATTTTGAATTAAATCTTATTACATCATCATTTCCTCTCTATCAGGATGTGTTTTAAAAAACCACAACATATTATCACACCTTAAAAAAGTGGTCTTATTTTAAAGAGCTAGTGTTCAGATTTTCCCAATTATCTCATAAATGGATTTATAGTTCAAATCAGCATCCAGGTATGGTCCATGCATATGTCTCTTTGTAATCTATAAAGTAACCTTCCATCTTTGCTCCTCTCCTCTACAATTCATCTGTGGAAGAAACTGAGTCACGAAGTCAACTGTCATGTAGAATAATATTCAGTCTCTACATTGTGGATTGTATCCCATGGTGTGGCTAAACTCTTTCTTTTTTCCCATAAATGTGTAGTTAGATGAAAAGGCTTGATCAGATTGAAGTTAAGAGGTTCTTTCAAGGATAACTGAGAGGCAGTGATGTGTACTTCCATCAGGGACACATAATGTCTTCTTGGTTCCTTTTCTGTCAGTAGCCATCAATGATCACTGCCTCTTTCCATGAATTATATTCTGTACCTCTCAGTATCTCAAAAATTCCCCTCTCCTGACCTGTCTGTGCTATATATATTCTAAATAATTTCTTCAATTATAAAGTTCAATTTGTTCTATCATTCAAGATGCATAATGATTTTCATGTGTAATTTAATATGGCCTCTAATTATGCTGGTCCCCTTTATTGATATTTTGGTAAGACAAAATGAGATCTGTTTCCTGGTGACATGTGGGTGTAGCCCACTTATCTCCCTGTTCTGAGGATCATAATTTATTCAGATATTGACTTGTTTCTCCAACCCTGACACCAATGGTGTTTCTACATTCTCATTTCAGACAACTCTAAATTTAACATAGGCAAATACAAGAAATAACTATTCCCTTCCTCCTTTAATTTTAATGGAGATGCCCTCATTTTCTTCACATTTGCTGACTCTGTACTAGAAGATTATCACCACTCTGGTCTTTTTATTTTTCTTTTTTGTTTATGTGGTCTTTTTTCCATTATTTGTATTCATTAGTTTTCCATCTTCTAAGAATTCTCCAAGAGCTTTGATAAACTGATGGAAATTTTTCTTTTTCATTAATACAATTAATAAGTTTTTAACTCCCTAATTTATGGTATTTCAAGATATATTAGTTGCTTAGTTTTCCATTTTCACTCAAACTTAAAGCCTTTTTATTTAAATATTAAATGATTTTATGGTACTAATACTGCTGAATGTACTTTTCTAATTAGTTTTTGAAATTTATATGTCTAATTTATTATGCTTATAAAGTAATAGCTCATAGATAACCCATTTTTCCAGGAAACATATAAAAAAAACTGTTGAGCAGTAACAGATTGTTAACTTCTCTAGGTATTTACATTTTTTTATTCTAACTTCAAAATAAATTGTTCACTTAATAAAATATGATTGAATTAAATTATGACTTTCAGTCTTAACTCCATTATCTCCTATAACTTCAGTGCAATTATATAAAGTATTTCCACCAACGTTTTCTGTGGACATGTTGCAACTTCTCAGTTAATCCCACTGCCAGGTCCACTGAGTGTTAGTAGTTGAATGTTATTTCTTTATAAACACAAACATATTAATTGAATTTAGCAAACACACACATACATCTGTTAGGTGCCAATTTCAAATGAATTTCATTTTTCACAATATCCACTGCAGTCTACTCTATAAAGGACTATAGCCCAGAGTACGTGCCACATGAACCGTTCTTTATAACAAATTATCAACCATTCTGTGATGAAACCGCTATGAAAATATATCCTCAGCTTCTTGATGAGTGTTTTAAATATTAAATTACTTGGATTTTGATTAATTTGAAAGTGGTAAGATATATCTAAACTTCTTATTAAATCCAATCAAGACTGAATTAGAGATTGAGATAGTAAACATAATTAAAATCAGGGTAACACCAAGAATATCAATTCCAAAAGGTCTGATACTGTTTTTATTTTAATATGATTTTTTAAAAAGATTTTATTTATTTGACAGAGAGAGAGATCACAAGCAGGCAGAGAGGCAGGCGGTGGGGGAGCGAGGGGAGCAGTTAAGCAGGCTCCCTGCTGAGCAGAGAGCCTGATACAGGCTGGATCCCAGGACCCTGAGATCCTGCCTTGAGCTGAAAGCAGAGGCTTAACCCACCGAGCCACTTAGGAACCCCTATATTTTAATATGATTAATCAACTCTCCTATTTTTTTCTATTGCATAATAAAAAATTAACTGTGATGGTCTTTTTTAAATTTATTTTTAATCTAAATTTATTTTTTAAATTATTATTTTTTATTTTTTATTTTATTTTTATTTTTTAAATTATTTATTTTTTAAATAAATTTGTTAATCTAAAGTTCTATAGACTGTACATTTAAAGTCACTTTCTGACCTTTTTGTTCACAGAAAGAACCTTAAAAATAACAAATTAAACTCATAAAATATTTTCAGTATAGTTATAAAATATACAAAAACATGATTTTTTTATAAAACTTAACAAAAATAGCACATTTTATTTAAACTTTGTTATTTAATCCTGTAGTTTACCTAAAACTTTATTATTTAATTTTTAAAGATTATTTATTTATTTATTCAAGAGGCAGAAAGAGAGCACAGAAGCAAGGGGAGTAGCAGGCAGAGGCAGAGGAGGGGGAGCAGACTCCCTGCACAATAGGGAGCCTGATGTGGGCCTGAGCCCAGGACCCCGGGACCACAACCTGAGCTGAAGGCAGACATCCAACAGACCTATCCACCTAGGCACCCACCCCAAAACATTCTTATCCTAGCATTCGTTAGGACATTCCATATTATTTAATTTAAAAATAATATTTTTCACAAGAAAGGAGTAATAGACCATGTACCTGAGAGTAATCTGATGTATACCTAGTTCTATGGCTATTCCCCACTTTCTAAAATATGAAAAGATAAGCTCAAAATTTTGATAGAGGAGGTGTTTGAGATCAAAGATGACCTAAAGCAGAAGATAAAAACCTGCTTCAATTTAAAGACAGAGGAATATTTTAAGGAATGAATTTATAAGTTAGATAGGTTTTAAACAAATTTTCTATTTAGAAAAATAAATCCTATTATTACACACATACCTATTTGTTACACAGGTATGGAAAACTAAGTTTGCATGTCAGAATTTCAGCCCTTATTCATAATGTAGGTCCTCACTGTTCTGTAGAGACGTAACACCGTTTACAGCACACTCTTCAACAAGATTTGTAAAGTAGCTCCTGTCATGTAACGACAAACTTGGATATTGCTGCACCAACCAAGCTGATAGATTAGACAGGTCCAACAGCAATCTATCACAAGATGGAGCGATGCATTTGGAACTGGGCATGAGCAGGGTCATGGGTCAGAAGATTAATACTGTTAAGACTGAAATAATCCCCAAATTACCTACAATAGAGATGACATACAGAATAGGAACTATTCTGCCTAACATCCATAGGAGGGAGGGATGCCTAGATGCATATAACACAAAATAAATAGCTTCAGTATAAGCCTTTGGACTAAGGAAAGGTGTCTGGCCTTGTTCCAAACTGACCTGGAGCCAAGAAACAACTGAATCGTGGTCAACTGTGATGTTGCCCATTAATAAAAATTAGTATATGGGCAGGGGTTGATTATTTTGGGTACATATAACAAATATCTCTTTAATTCTTCCCAATTTCTGCAATGAAACTGAATCGTGCCATGATCAGCTTGTGATATGATGTAACACTGGCATTGTCATAAAAGTCTATAAATAAGTCCTATGACAATACTGATACTGGTTATCAAAACATTGAAAGATTAAATTAAAACCTTTTTAAGATGTAATTGTGATGGAAAATTACTGGCCTGAGGAAGAACTCATTTTAGCTAACCATTAGATAATCTTTACGCTAAATATCCCCAGGCAAGTACATCAGAAGGCATATAGATCAAGGGAGAAGTAATTAAATACTGCAAAAATATGAAAATATATGTAATGGCTCTACAGAACGGATTCTTGCTTTAAGTTTATCTTTACACTACCCTAGCTCCTCCTAATGAGAATTACGGACATGCTGTTACTAATGCTGTATCTATTATATCAGTGCTATACTAACTGTAGATAACCAAGAAAATATAATCATTTTGCTACAGTCAAATTTAGTCAAGAGCCAGGGGTTGGACTGTTCAGGAAAGAATTAACTCCCCATGGTTTACTCAAACCCTTGCATTCCCAAAACAAACCTGCCTTTAGGGTGGGTCCTTTCCTGGCTCCTGGGATAAGAGCTCACAGCCCTTGTAGTATACTTGATAGGAGTATTTTTCTGTGCCTGAGGCTTTGCAGCAGGCACTACTGTTTGTTCCAATCCTTTATGCTAACAATATGATTTAGGGTGAAATCCTGTTTTTGTATGCCTGAAGCCTCCGGCCATGTTGTATCACTTTGATCTGAGAGTTTATACTAACAATAAAATTCACGGTGAATGTTTGCTCTCCAAGAACCTGGAGTCTGAGTAGCTGAGGTCACTTACAGAATAGCTACATGCCTACATGTACGGAATCCAATTAAGCTTTGGATACCAAGACTTGGGAGACCTTCCTTGGTTGCAAACAATTTGCACATACTGTCTCACAGTTGCTGGGAAAAATAAGTGCATCCATGCAATGCCACTGGGATAGCTGGAAGCTTGTGCCTGGTTTCTCCTGAATGTTCCTCAATATGCTTTTTCCCTTTGCTGATTTAAATCTGTATCCTTCTACTGTAATAAACTATAACTGAGTATAACAGCTTTTCTGAGGTCCTCTGAGTCCTCATAGATTCTGAGGCTAGTCTTATCCTGACTAACCGCTCCTCTCTGAGATCTCTGATTAATGGCAAAACAATGTTAAAACTCTCATATTTACAATTCAGTTTAAAAGAAAAATAGGTCCTTGTTCTTTGATATTTTTACAATGTAGTATCCAGACTAGAATTACCATTAATCTTTGGGTCTAAACAACACAGGTTCTAAAAACAAAGCCATTGTTCTCTAGAATTTAAAACATACAAAAGAACAAAATATGTGGATAGCAAGAATTGATATAAACTCTCAGAATATGCCAATATATAGTCAGCCTACTTTAAAATAAAATTTAGTTCCAGATTATTTTTAAGTAAAACCCAATTTAAAGCAAATATATTTTCAGACCCTCAAGTAACTCACAAATAATTATTTTTTAGTATTTCTTATTACTAATATAATTTATTACTGGAAAAATTGTTGATACTCACAATAAAGATAATTATCAAACTGAGTTCGAGGTTCGAGGTTAAATTTTTCACATCTGTTTTAGTCATTTGCTCTAGAAACTACCATATATTTGGGGGGAAATAAAGAAACATACAAACAAAAAATTCAAAAGCTCCTCAAAAGCCACATGACTAGTAAATTATAAAGCTGAGACTACAGTCTGTATTTATTACGCATGCATGCTTGTACTCAATAAACAGTATATTATGTGTGAGTATGTGGTGGTGGAGCAAAGTGCATACATAGACATCCCTCAGACAATCAGAATATTTCAAATTCCTTTGGAAACAAAGCAATGTACTATTATAAATCACCTCTCCTATAAAATTTAGCACTTTTTTTCTTTTTTTACTTATTACAGAAGAGAAGGATAACAAATTAGAAGTTAACTTGAAGAGGAAAGAATTTGTGTTCTTAGTTCTTGACTACGAGTCAGTTCTGTACTAGTGTTATGTCTTTCCGTTTATGTAGATGAGAATACACTTTTATCCACATAGAATAAAGTAGAAAAAGGTTAGGCTTTCATTAAAGGCATAACTAGTATTTATCTATATATTTATTGAAATAATAATTATTTGGTAACTACTGTTTTCTGGATATTCTTGTGGCAACTGGGGATGCAATAATGAGATAAAAATGCTATCAGAAATTTTGAAAATTAGAGTTTTGTGGAATTGGTAAATACTAATTTATATAGAGGAAATATCAGTCCAGAGGGAGCACCAAATGTTTAAATAATTGGGAAAAAAAAAAAAAAAAAGAAAGGGCAGTCAACCTGGAATGAAGAAGGCATATATACAACAGATTTTAGTATTTAGTGAGGCATTAGCCTTCTTTCTTTAACTCATGCCGTGTATGTTAGTTTTCATAGGCTATTGACCATTATGCTAAAAGCCAATGGATTCACATAAAGTGTTTTAAACAGTGTCATAATAAATACGGATTCATTCATTCAAATAGATATTGTCTACCATGTTCCAGAATATGTGGTAGTTTTAAGATAAATCTAAAAAGATACAAGCCTAGTGTTTGTTGTTGTTTTTTTTTTTTTTTTCCCTAAAACCATCATCAACTTCTTACAGGTAAGAATCATTGAGAGATTGAACCTGGAGATAGATTATCATTCTGACCAACATCAAGGTCAAGTTGCCAATATAAATGTTGACTAGAACTTCTTTAAATGTGCTCTCTCCAAAGTCCAGGTTAGATAGTTTGGAATGCCCCAAGTAATGTCTGCAGTAAATCAAATATTAAGCAGTTATTAACATGTTCCTATGTGTTTATTCATCGGTTTTGCACCAGCAGCTCTTATTTTCCTTCAGTCTTCATTATGTTTTTGAAAAATCAATAGTATCTTTTCTTCAAGAATAGCTGTCTTCAATATTGCTTGATCACTAATATTAATTTGTGAAGTAAACAACCCAAGGGGCTGTGGTTGTTTCTGATTCCTCCACTACCACCTCCCCCCATCCCACCCCCAGTCAAATAATGGTCAAAATTTATTTCTAGGCAACTGAGAAGATGTTTACTGACACATCTCATCAATGGAATAAAGCTGAAGACTACCATAAAGGAAGAGAGAGAGGTAGAGGATATTGTCAGATTCAGCTTTGAGGCCAGAATTGTAGCTTACAATTTTATAGTGTCTAGTTATATAATTACAAGAGAACAGTCTCAACTTACAAAATCCAGACAGAATATCTCCTTTTACTAGGCTAATTATAACTTCTATTTAAGGATTTTTCAAATATATATATGTATATATATATATACATATATATATATATGTAGATAATTACTTGAAGACACTGCCAAATTCACAACATAATGAAATTTGGTGTTTTTCAAATGGCATTAAGATAGCTTTATGGTTTGCTTCTTATTTTTATATTCACAAGACGAAATCAAGCTCCTTAAAATTATGTTCTTCATAGAAATAATGCTTTTCTGACTAAGAGTCTTCTATGAATAAAGTATGTTTTTTCTGCTCTCACTTAACAATCCTCAAGAATTATGTGACACAATTTAACCGGGCACACTATAGAATGCGGTAAAAATATTCTTGCATTTTCACCAGTCTGTCTGTGTGATTCTTTGAATCCTTTTCATTTTTCCATTATTAGAGATAAGTGCCTTTGTAACTATGTTCTCAGAAAAGGTAATGAACACCTGTGCCTGATCTGAATTATGAAAAGTCTGTTATTTTCCTCATGAAAAATATAAAAAGCACAGCGGAATTCTATTACAATAATCAACCTGGGCAGTTAGGAGGAAGCATTGCTTTTTAGTGATCACTATGTGCGAACAGCTCCCAAATGCTGATATTTAATAATTCAAGCACTTCTGAGAGAGAAAATGGCCATATTGTAAGGATAATATCTTATATAGAATATGTACTTGCTAGATAAATTATTATGAATTCTAATTAGATGTCTCAGCACCTGTAAAAACCAAGTAGCTCTCAAAATTTGTAATATTATCACAGGAATAGTCAAGAATCATTCACATTTTTAAAAATCTAAACTAGTTAGCTAATTGGCATTCTACTTGTATAAGGCAACAGCATTTGAGAAGAAAGAGTCCCACACTTGAAATTACATAATCACCAGCAAAATACCTCTTTCAATTTATTTTTTATCCTTGGCAAAGATATTATGTACTTCAGCAGGTAGAATTATACACAATCTTGTTTTTAAGGATGTAGTTTTTAAACATTTCCTTTCAAATAATTGTTTTCAAATAAAAAATGTTAAATTTCCTCAGTTCAATTAGATATTCATTAGGAAGGAGAACTAAGGGGAAAGAAAAGAGGGACAGATTATCTTTCCACAGAATCTGATCATCAAGCGGGGAGGGTGGATGTTCTTTATGATCTAACTAGGAAGTAAGGAGGAAGAACAATAAGTATTACCCATACACTGAGACTGAAAAATAGATGATTTAAATGATACAATAAGTCAGTCGAAGAGCTAGAAGCCAATTTATCCAAAGATCAAATTAAAATTTGAATTAAATAAATTCAATAAAATTAAAATTTTATTGCTGACCAACAGTAACAGGCTTTAGATGATGTTAAAATAACATATACCAACATGAAGGCATGATGAAAGAAGGATACAAAAGTTATTCAGGTAGAGATTTCAATCTTAAGTGTACCCAATTAGGGCCTGAAACCTTAGGGATATAGTAACTATAGGTTGAATTTAGTGAAATTGATGTCAGTTGGGCCAAAAGTTTAAAGGGGAAGAATGGTGATGCAAATTGATAAAGTAGTTGGCTTGTTGTGGCGATACTGACACCATTAAGTGATACATGCTGTTGCTAAGGAAATGAATATGACATACTGCAAAGTTTTTAGGAGTTAATACACAGGATGGCAGCTTCATAAGAATGTAAAATTGATCATTTTTATCATTACAAATATATCAAAAAGTTGAAGAAAATTTTGGTTTATCCATTCTCCTGTTAAAGAGCATTGCATAGTGTCCAGATTTAAGTTATTTAAGTTATTCTGTGTAGAAGTGTCTATATGGACATATGCTTTCATTTTTTTCATGGGAAAAATTAGAAGTAGAACCATTGGATTGTATGGTAGGGAAATTTTTAACATAAGCTACTGTTTGTATTAAAAATATAAGAGAATTTTGTATATTGAACGTATCCTGCAACACTACTAAATTCTTCCCTGTTCTGGTAGATTTCTGTTATATATTCCTTGAATGTTTCTATATACATAATCATGCCTCTCTCTCATCTTCTTATTGAGACCAGCAGGCTGGTCTGTGAATGTCCTTCTCATGGCAATGACAGAAGATCAAGAGAGCAAACAGCTACTCACCAGCCAGCTCCAGGGGCCCGACATGTGAGTGAGCCCATCTTGGATTATCCAGTTTCAGTTCATGGGCCAGAAGAATGGCTTAGCTTAGTCAAGCCCAAATTCCAACCCCCAAAATCTTAAGACATACTAATAATCTTTCTTTTAAACTGGAAAGTGTTTGGCTTGGTTTTTTACTGGAAAAGTTGATAAATAAGCCAAAGACCAGTTCAAAATATGAATTATAGATACTTTAGAAAACATGTAAAATAAACCATCAGTTTGAGATTTAAAGCAAAGTTTAATGGATCCTTCTGTGTAACAAATTCTATTCTATTGACTTGACTCTCAGTAAATACCAAGGACATTTTATTCTATTTAGATAGCTACAAGTGTGATATAAAATTAAATTCATTATTTTCTCTTAGGCTGTAGCTAAATGACTCTGCCTCACAGCAATTATTAATCCTTTTCTCATTTATTTTTTTACCACCCATTTAACTTAGTAGAGTCACACGAGTACACTATAAGTAATCTATGAATTTAAATATGTTTTCTTTCCTGGTGGATTTTCAGTCATTGATTTTTTAAGGAGTAAAATCTGGCCCCCTCAAAACATTATAGCTGTCAACAGGCATAAAAACAAAGCACCAGGCTCAGTGCAGGTAATTTTACTAGATGCTTTTTATTGCAGACATCAGAGAAAAAGCTCAGCCAATGCAGTAAAGATGGAAAATCTTGACTATTTGAAGGTTGGTTAGCTATGGCTCAATCAAGTTGCTAGTTTGTTCGTGGTGTGTCTTTTGAACTACTTCCACGTTTGGAACAAAGAGGCAGTCTTTCAGAGGGCTCAATTTTGATGTCAAAGGTTAAATTGATTTGAAATTATCTGATACTCTGGAAAGCAGGGTTATGAAGCCACTTTTAAGGTGAGGAATATAGAGTAATGTTGAGAATGGTACATATAATACCTGATATTTGGAGGAGGGGGAAACCTGTTTCTGAAACTATTTGGTCTTTTAAATGTAGTCACCATGCCAAATTACATGAATCATATTATAAATATATAGAGAGTATATATTATATCGACATGAGAAAGAACTAAATGTGTATTAAAGAGTTAAAGAAATTTTAAGCTCTTAGTTCTTTACAAAGTTGAAACTGAAATAGTGTTGATAGTTGGGACAAGGGTAACATTAGGTCAAAACCCAAATACAGGAGTAAGAAAATTAGTGAAACGCAGCCATAGATAATCTAGAGCTGGAACTACAAGACTCAAATATTCACAAAGCTGAAATTCGGACAAGTTTCATTTTTACGCTGAATACCTATTACTCATCACTGTACATGATAAGTAGCAAGTATAAATAAAATTTACTGTTAATGAATGACTGCACTGAGGAGCAAGGTTTTATTTATCTAAAAAAATAAAATTTGAAAAATACAAGTAAGGATGTTGGTGTTATATTAAAATTAAAAAAAAACAAAAAACAATTTTCTCTGCTCCTATAACTGACTTTGCCCAACAGCAATTATTAATCCTTTCTTATTTGTCAGTTTCATTTGATGGATAAATCTTTGTTTTCTCTCAATATACTTTCAGAAAACAAAAAAATAAAAAATTAAATCACCCAATTGTTGTTCAGTATAAATCCTTAGATGACAATACGACTGGTGGATTATTCTTACCAAAATTTCAAGGCCTATTACAATTTTGCTCTTTTAACCCAAAGTAATATTTCCTCTTCTTTAAGTATATAATGCCGAAGAAAAAGAACCACAGTGAGAACATTAGTAACAGCAAACTTCAAATTTGATTATCCAGTGTGAAGAGTATTCTCTGCACAATCTCTGAAAACATTTTATATGAGGAGTGACAATTGTTATTATAGTGGTTGACCTGATGTCACTTAAATTGTCAGAGGTGATAGCCTCTAAAACAGACATTTGTAATAGAAGCACTAACAAGAACTATAGCTGTGGCAAAACAGAGATTTTTACCTAAAGTAATCCTGCTGAGCCTTTGATAAATCAACTACAAAAGTAAAAGTTAAAAACTTTCAGTTTTCAAAGCATAAAGCCATATACGTTTAGCTTTATGTACATATATCCACTGAACAATGAGTGGCTCTGAAAAAATTTTTCCAAAGACCCACAAATAAGCTATACATGCTATCATTTTTTTATTTATATACATAAGCAAAAAGGAAAGTTTTTTTTCAGGAACAGTAAAACAGGAGTCAAAATATGTTTCCAAAAATCCAGTTTCAAGAATAGTTATAAAGAGCAAATTACTTTCATGTTATTAAAAAAAAGACCTATTGTGTTCAACTATAGAAAATACCAACATAAAATAAATACTTCTTTGAACAACAGTAAAGACAGTTTTGAAAAATCTACCTGGGTTTTTTACTGTTGAAATTAACTCAACATAACTAATACTTTGAAGCTATAATTATCAAAATTCTTTCAGATGATCATCCAAGCCAGGATTTGCATATCTATCTCCTTTGGCAAAATAAGAGACAGGAATAACTGATAGAAATAAACAATCTTCTCTCTGAGAAGAAATGTATAGGATCATATATCTGTTACTACTCTTCAATCTCTTCGATCTCTTCTTTGCATTATAAATAGCAAACATACCACAGAACAGTTTTCCATGCAGACCCTCTTGTAAAGCATGAGGTTTTAGTCAAATGACATGAAAAATTCACACAATTTTTCCCCTGAAAATATCCACAATATCATATGAACAGTCTTTTGATACTGAAATGAAAGGAACATAGCTTACAAGAAAATTGTATATTTTGTTTGGTTTTGTAAATTAAAATATCATATGGCATTTATACACCCTACAGTTATAATTTGAGATTTAAATATTTATCAGTATTGTTCAAATAGGAAAAATAAGTTGATACCACTATACTATAGAAATATTATAGGGGCACCTGGGTGGCTCAGTGGGTAAAGCTCTGCTTTCAGCTCAGGTCATGATCTCAAGGTCCTGGGATCGAGGCCCATGTCAGGCTCTCTGCTCAGTGGGGAGCCTGCTTCTCTCTCTCTCTCTCTGCCTGCATCTTTGCCTACTTCTGATCTCTGTCTGTCAAATAAATAAATAAAATCTTCAAAAAAAAAAGAAATTATATTTTATTGAAAACGAATGAGCATTGTATCTTAAATAAATATGTGAAAGGCAATTGTAGAAGCTCCTAATAAATTATATGGCACAGAGCATAAACCAGTCTTTTGAATACAGAGAAGTAGTTTCATTTAATTAACACTTTAAAAATCACTCGTCCATAAAACTCTAGATTCAGGGATCAATACCCATATGCATGATTTATTTTTAAAGCCACACAGAAAAATTGTTTCCCAAAATGTTGTGTGAATTTAAACTGCCTGTATAGGGAAAACATATTGTGGTTAATTAAAGGAAATTTCCAAAAAAAGTAAATAAAAACTCTTAACCTTAAAAGAATATATAGAAAGATTTGGCAAGATGTCAATATGTCTCATTGCTCTATTCCATGAATTGATGTAAATAAGACCCTCCCCATAATAGTGGAGAGAACCTATAACAGTGCCATATTTTACCAAAAAAATATGCAAATTCAAAAATTTATCTTTAGCATGCCGATACAGTCTAGACTGAATCTAGTTACCAAGGTCAAGAGCAAAGTCTTCTTAGGAAATGCTTCAGTTTTAAAAAAGGTAAGTAAAAGACTGTATTGATGCAACCCCAACAAAACTCTTTAGGCACAAACCGACAAAGAAAAACATCGGCATCTTCTTGGGGGATTTTGTTAAAATTGTGGATCAGGAACATTTATAAGTTTCTAGAAAGTTTTAGCTTGTGGCATATTGAACCACTGAGAATTTGGAGTTAGCTTTCCACACTAAAACACTTTCTCAAGGACATCTCTTTTCTCCCTTGGGAGAGAGAGATTTGCAACACTGTCTCCCCATCCCTTTATACCTATGCTAAAACAAGTGAGGTGTACTTTAAAGCAAAATTATTTAATATATCCAGGTTAATATCAGGATATAATTTTAGATAAAAACATTTTTGCAGATAAAGAAGGTTATTATAAAATGATACATGGCATTTTAAATACACTGTGCTCAAAACCTAGCCTGAATATGTAAAAAGTAAACATAAGTAGAAATGCAGTAATAACTGGGGAAATCCTTCATTATAGTGGTATATTTTAATATACATCCCATTAATTGATGAAGCAGGTAATTAGCAAAAGAGTATTGAACAACACAATTAACAAATATGATACTGTCAACATGTAAAGAATTCTGCTTCTGACAATTATAATTGCTCCTTATTTGCAAACACATATGGAATACATACATGTATTTGTTATAGTAAAAGTCTCAGCAGATTTTATCAATAACTTTTTGCATATACTATGTTCTCTAGAAGGTAATTTAATTGGAAGTTAACTTCCAAATGATAAATCTAAACTCCAAAACATACATAAATTAAAATATTTATTGAATCATGTAATGAGTCATGAAATAAATCACATATCAGCTATGAACTATAATTTGCCCTTTAAAATATTTAAAGTCAAAGATAGCTAAAATACTACTCATCAAAATTATCTTTTATCATGGAGGTGAGGTTTTACAGGACATTCACAGCAATGGATGCTTTTTTTTTTTAAGATTTTAGTTATTTATTTGACAGAAAGAGAGGCATGTGCAGGAGAGATAGGCATAGATACAGGGAGAAACAGGCTCCCTGCTGAGTGGAATGCCCAACAGGGGACTCAATCCCAGGACCTTGGAATCCTGACTTGAGCCAAACTGAATACTCTTTTAAAGGGGAAAAATGCAAATATTTTTGATCTGGCAGGCAAAGTTTCTACTGGGAAAAAAAAAAAAAGTGATGTAAGTAACTGGAGAATCCAGAAGTGAGAAATTTAAACCTGAGAAACGGGCTACTAAATGATGAGCCACAGCAATAAATACATACATACATACAACAATAACAACATACATGTAAACATGTATCATGTAACATGTAAATAAATACATGCAACAATAACAACAACAACAAAAGAAAACTAGAAGTAAATTGAAGGAAACTTTGGTAAATACAAAGCAGGAATAAATAAAATAGGAAAAAAAAAAAAACAAGAAAACCAATGAAGTCAAAGCTTTGTTTTTTGAAAAGTACCAAAAATAGTTTTCATCTATTATTTAAAAAAAAAAATCACACCATGATTACCAAATCTAAAAAATATATGTATGTTTGTTTAATCAGGAATGAAGGGAACTCATCTCATACATTATACCTTTAATTTCATTAATTTATGAAACTCTGAAAGCATTCCATTTATAATCAGGAAAGCAATAAGATGATCTTTATCACTAAGTTTATTTAGCATTGTACTGAAGGTCCTAGCCTATATAACAGGAAAAGAAAGGAAAAAAAAAAGATTAAAAGCACAAGATTGAAGGGCTGGAAATAAAAGTGTCATTATAAATCATATGATTGCCTATGTACATAATTCAAAAAAGTTTATTATCAAAACTAAAATTAATCAGTGAAATTAACAAGTATCTCAATATATGGAGTCAATTACATTTCTATACATGCAATTGTTAGCCCACAAAAAAATTGGACTACCTAATATTAAGAGTCACATTTTACTATGCAAAAAAAAAAATCTATAAATATGTAGAATTATACAAAAGAATTATAAGAACTCTACATAAAATTATACAATTTACTGAAAGGCCTTAAAATGTTTTACACAAATGGGGATATCCTGCTTTTTTTTTTTGTTTTTTGTTTTTTTTATGATTTTATTTATTTATTTGATAGAGAGAGAGAGAGAGAGAGAGAGAGACAGTGAAAGAGGGAATACAATCAAGGGAAGTGGGAGAGGGAGAAACAGGCTTCCGGAGGAGCAGGGAGCCTGATGTGGGGCTCAATCCCAGGATGCTGGGATCATAACCTGAGCCTAAGGCAGATGCTTAATGACTGAGCCACCTAGGCACCCCTTGTTTTTTGTTTGTTTGTTTGTTTGTTGTTTTTTTTTTTTAATAATATTTTATTTATTTATTTGAGAGGAAAGAGAGAGAGAGGAGCAGGGTGGGGGTTTGGGGGGTGGAGGGGAAAGGCAGAAGGAGAGAGAGAAGCAGACTACCTGCTGAGCAGGAAGTCCCATGTGGAGCTCCATCTCAGGACCCCAGGGATCATGACCTGAGTAAGAGGCATATGTTTAACCAACTTAGCCACCCAGGCACCTCTATCCTGTTTTTATTGATAAGAATATAATATATAGGGGCACCTGGGTGGCTCAGTGGGTTAAAGCCTCTGCCTTCAGCTCAGGTCAGATCCCAGGGTCCTGGGATCGAGCCCTGCATTGGGCACTCCACTCTGCGGGGAGCCTGCTTCCCTTCCTCTCTCTCTGCCTGCCTCTCTGCCTACTTCTGATCTCCGCCTGTCAAATAAATAAATAAAATCTTTAAAAAAAAAGAATATAATATATAAAAATCTTGACTTATTTAAACTGTGTTATACATTAAAAAAATTATACTTAAATCCCCTCTGAATTTTAAATACAATTTCACAAGTTAATTCTAAAACACACACTACAGGACAAAGGGCTATGTATAGCTAGTATACTGTATTCATGGTTATAACTATAAGGAAATGGCTTATGTTGTACCAGACATAAAGATGTAATAATAAAAGTAACAATATTCCTACAGTAGTAAATAAACTGATATGGAATAAAATACCTCAAAGTCAGATTCCCTGTTATATCAAATCTTGATATGACTCTGAGGTAGAATGGCATATAGTAAAGGAAAGGAGAAACCCTTTAGTAAGCTCGGCTAGTTAAATTAGTCAGCCATACTAAATAAATAAATAAAAATTAAAAAAATAAAAGAGAGAGAGAGCTCTTGACATTTGCTAAAATCAATTCTAAATATATTAAGAGCCTACATAAAAGCTTTTATAACAGTAAAATGTCTGATTTTTCTTATAAGAAAATATAAGGGGTTGGGCACTCTGGGTGGCTCAGTTGGTTAAGCAGCCAACTCTTGATTTCATCTCAGTCATGATCTCTGAGTGGTGAGATCAGGCCCTGAATGGGTCTCTGAGCTGAGCATGGAGCTGGTTTAAGATTTTCTCTCTCCCTCTCCCTGTGCCCCTACCCCAACCCCCATGCCTGTTCTGTCTCTCTAAAAAAGAAAGAAGGGGGGAAGAAAAGGAAAGGGAAGGAAAGGGGAGGGGAGGGATTGGGAGTGAGAAAATATGAGATTTTTTTTTTCTGATTTTGTAATAAGTAATGATTTGTTCAATAGTATACATGAAACATTGAAATATCAAAGGAATTAATTTTAAGAACAGTAGTTAATCAAAAGATACTAAAGAAAGTACAACAACCTACAAAATGATAGAAAACATTTTAGAAAAATATAAAGCAAGGGCTGTCTGTTGTATATCAATTATATCTCAATCATTTTTTTTAATAAATAAGAAGGCTAATTCCTCCTGTTTAAAACAAGGGGAGAGACTTCTCTTCCTTTTTCTAAAAGCATTTATTTAAACAAAATGTATAATTGTAACTTCTTTTACTGTTTGAAATGTATGTAAATCTCAAGAATCTGAAAACCATCCCAGACATGTAATCATCAAAGATGATGGCACATTAGCTCCCTCTTTCTGTAGGAATAGGAGACCAACTTCTGTGGGCATTTAACTCCAAGTTGCAAAGCTACCTCCTGTCATAAGGATATGGGAAGTTTATTTTTTCCTTTAGAGAAAGCCAAACTGCTAACACAAATAGTCACCCAACTACTAAGTGAATTTAGAATGATCTATGACAAATGATATGTCAAATCCTCTTACTTGAGGACTTGTTATTGTTCATCTTGAGAACACATATGCAGTCAAATGCTCTACCACTGAGTTATACCCCCTTGAGAACACATATGAAGTGGGTTGTATTTGCTTGGTTTCATAAAAAGGTGAGGTTTCTTTCTGTGTTTGCAATTTTTTTGGTAGATTGTCTGTGATGCCCTTCACATTTTTCTTTTTAAGATTTTATTTATTTATTTGACAGACAGAGATTACAAGTAGGCAGAGAGGCAGGCAGAGAGAGAGGAGAAAGCAGGCTCCCTGCTGAGCAGAGAGCCAGATGCGGGACTTGATCCCAAGACCCTGGGATCATGACCTGAGAACCAAAGGCAGAGGCTTTAACCCACTGAGCCACCCAGGTGCCCCCACGTTCTGGTTTAATGCTTATTCAAAAATAAACTTTTCTCCTTTCTCTTCTAGCTTGGTGGACTGGTTTTCTGGGTTGAAAGGAAACTATTTAGAGTCATCTTTTCCCAAGATTTCTGATGATGAAGACTGCATCTGGCAAGTTCTGAATTATGGGCGACTAGATGAAGGTCTAGTGAGGTAAAAGACCACAGTCAGGTAAAAGACCTTGAATTATGAGAAGTCTCCCTTTAGCGCTCTACTCTTTTGGAATACTAGTTGGAAAAAACACTCTTTCCAAATAGATATTACTGTTGAATAATCATGAGTCATAAAGTCTGTGAAATCCAAGCAGAACCACCTTATAGTTGAAACATATGAGAGGTTGTCTGCAGGTATTTCTCTTTAAAATTTAACATTTGTTGGGGTGCTTGGGTGGCTCAGTTGTTAAGTGTCTCTTTCAGGACAGAGAGCCCGATGCAGGGCTCAATCCCAGGACCCTGAGCCCAAGGCAGAGGCTTTAAACCACTGAGCCACCCAGGCGCCCATGAAAATACAATCTTGCAGTGACTAAAGGACTTCTTTTTTTGTTTGTTTGTATTATTTGAACCAACCCATGTTTTTGTTGGGATTCTTTTACATTCCTCTTCCAAAAAAAATAAATTACTGTTATTTATGGAATCAATATCATTCTTCAAAAAAAAAAAAAAAAGTGACTTGGCTTAGCCACGAAAAAAGACTGAGAAAAATAAAAGAGGGAAAGCAGTAATTAAAGGCATTGTCCCATTCACAGAACCCACCTCTTCCTTTTCCTACTGCCCTTGCTGCCCTGCTTCTCCTGCATTCCATGATCCCTCCCTGTCTCCATCTGACTATAGGGAACTGAGGGGAAGATTATCTTCTAGGTGGTAGTCCCCTTCATTTCCCTTTAAAAAGCAATGAGGGCACAACTTCTTTAGCTGGTAATGAATTGCCTGCTCTTGTTTGAAAACACAGGTTCATGTGCCTGGTGGTTTAGCCCAGATTACACCTTTGTTGGCCTCTTCTCATCCTCACCCCTTCTAGCTACGAAACCTATATGATAAACCGACCTGATCAGGGACTAATAGAGAACTTGAATAGAAGAGTGTGCCCCATGAAGGCCACAGGACGGAATAGTGCTCTACTAGTTGAAAAATGGCAAATGAACAAGTCACAAGTCATTAATCTGATGCATATAAACAAGGAAGGAGAGAACAATGTGCCATTTAATTTACATTTTTTTCTTATTTCAATGCAAAGAAAACCAGCAAAATTGATGCCATTGAGAAGCTATTCAGGACTCAAGGTGCCTGTACTTACGATCTATGTGAATTCAAAATAATTAAGCCTAACATGAAATATTGGAATAATAATACCTACTTCAGCATTGCTAGGAGTTAATGAGATAATGAATGTAAATCTCCTGATACATTTTTGGCACACATAGGCATTTATTTAATGATCTTATTAAGGTTGTAATTATTATAATCTTAATTTACCAATAAATCACATGTAATAAGAACATCAGATTCAACATCTATTAGGTGAGCTGTTATAATCTTTCAAGAAACATATACATCACTATCATAAATAATTAAGTTATCTTCTATTGTGGAAATAAAATACTAACAAATTGAGTCTAAGATCGAGTTAAAATTTAAATAAAACCCACTGGGATTTTTTTAAAGATGCAAGTGGGGCAGGGTAATTTATCGAGATGTTAACTTACGTTTTATTCTCCTTAACACTCCCTTTTCTTACAAGTAGGTAGTGGGACTTCTGGTTTCCTATCCCTGGAAAGTGGGATTTGTATTGCCAGGCAAAGTAAGAGTAGCACAACTACCTGCCTGTTTTTGTTTGTTTGTTTGTTTCTATTTCTAGGTACTTGATGTTCCTGAGGGTATCTTGTTAATATAGAATACAGTTTGATAGATTTTAAATTTTGAGAGAGGGAAGAGAGATTCCCCATGACTCCAGAGAGATGCCGGTATGTAAACTACACTGTGTCTTGCTCTCCTTAGGCAAAGTGGGATGAAAATATATGAGTGTTAGAGATAAACTCAAATGGATGAAAGACCTCAACGTGAGGCAGGAATCTATCAAAATCCTAGAGGAGAACGTAGACAGTAACATCTTCAGCATTGGCCACAGCAATTTCTTTCAAGACACGTCTCCAAAGGCAGAGGAAACAAAAGTGAAAATAAGCTTTTAGGACTTCATCAAGATAATAAGCTTCTGCACAGCAAGGGAAACAGGCAACAAAACAAGGAGGCAACCCATGTAATGGGAGAAAATATTCGCAAATGACGGTATAGACAAAGGGCTGATATCCAAGACCTATAAAGAGCTCCTCAAACAACTCAACATCCAAAAACCAGATAACCATGTCAAAAAATGAGCAGAAGACATGAACACACACTTCTCCAAAGAAGACATACAAATGGCTAACAGACACAAGAAAAAAATGTTCATCATCATTAGCCATCAGAGAAATTAAAATCGAAACCCCATTGAGATACCACTTTACACCAGTTAGAATGGCCAAAATTAATAGGACAGGAAACAACAAGTGTTGGATAGGATGCAGAGAAAGCGGAACCCTCTTACACTATTGGTGGGAATGCAAGTTGGTGCAGCCACTCTGGAAAACGGTGTGGAGATTCCTCAAAAAATTAAAAATAGAGCTACCCTATGACCCTCCAATTGCACTACTGGGTGTTTACCCCAAAGGTACAGATGTAGTGAAAAGAAGGGCCATCTGCACCCCCATGTTCATAGCAGCAATGGCAACAGTCGCCAAACTTTAGAAAGAGCCAAGATGCCCTTCAACAGACAAATGGATAAAAAAACTATGGGCCATATATACAATGGAATAATATGCAGCCATCAGAAAGGATGAATACCCAACTTTTGTATCAACAGGGACAGGACTGGAGGAGATTATACTGAGTGAAATAAGTCAAGTAGAAAGAATCAACTATCATATGGTTTCACTTACTTGTGGAGCATAAGGAAAACATGGAGGACATCAGGGGAAGGAAAAGGAAAGTGAATTTGGGTAAATTAGAGGGAAAGACAAAGTATGAGAGACTGTGGACTCTGAAAAACAGAGTTTTGGAGGAAAAATCATTGCACTTCATCTTGATCCTCTTGTTTTAACTGGAGAATAAAGATAAGGAACCCTATATTTGAGTCAGCTTCCACAAAGACCATCAGTCCTACATTACCCCACAATGGGGTAAAGGCCACCTGAGCCTGTGATGTTGACTTTCCCTGGGCCCAAGATGGGATACAATATAGACCTTGTTCTTTGATGCTATTCTGTTCTTTTTCAAAACATCTATACAAAGCCTATATTAAACATGTTTGGTTTAAAAATTGATTCAATTGAATTAAACATCAAGGTGGGAAAATTTAAAAAAAAAGTATAAAACCTCAAACTATGTGAAATATATATCCTACAACACAGATGTCAGGCAGAAGCTCTGGTTGATTAGAACAGACATTTTGAGCTCAGTGATCCAGCAGCCCTGAGGAGTACAGAGACAGAGCTGCCAAATTTTAGAAATACACTCTCCTATCTGGCTTACTGATTAGTTCAAGTACTACTGCCAAGGCTCTAATTTCAGCACCATTTTTTATTGTCCTTCCTCTATAACACTTAGAAGGCATGGCTCTTCCTGGTCTTCCCAGCTCTGCTTGGGGCCTTCAGAGGGGCGGAGACACAGAAACACCAGATTTCTACTTGGTTTAGGCACTGAAAAATACCCTAGGCTTCCAGCACAGCTGCTTCTCAAAGATGTTGATTTGCAGTATAAAAATTGATCCAAGTGGTTTGCTCTCCATCTGTGCTGTGGCTTGCTCTTGTTCCTCCAATTAGGCAACCTTATCAAGCTCCTGCTAGTATTCTCCTCTGGCTGTTTTCTAAGTGGAATTGTCTGCTGAATGTACAGCCTCTCTAGCCCTTCTGCATTTGAATATGGAAAACATCGTCATCAATAATAGGAACATAAATTTCTCACCTGTACAATGCACTTATCCTTATTCTCTTGTTTTCTGTACATAGGTAGAGTATTTACACATGTTAATAATTTCAATGCACAGGTGGTTGGAGCAAAAAAAAAAATGGATGAGAGATCTCATGTAAAAGTATGTATTACATTTATTCCTATCGATATACAAAATTGTTTAAAGCAGTATTTTAGCCAGATGACTGACCACCTAAAGTGATCAACTTTAATCAAGAATATGTCATTCTTTGATTTAAAAAAAACATCAGCTGTGGAACAGTTGGAGGCTGGCTTCCACCCCGAGGGGATTGGAAGAGACATCAAGTGCTGAGAGACATCAGTCTGAGAAGCTATGTGAATAGATATCATAAGATGTATTTCTACCTGTATTTTCTGTAATTTACATTCATATTATCAAAATTTAGTGGATACTGAATTGTTGAATGAATTGATGAATAAATCAATTAACTTATAAAGTATAGAAGTGGAAGAGTGGGAAAATGATAATAAGATGAAAAAATCTTGTGGAAAGGAAACCATGAAATTAGATGCCACCAGAAGGGTTATTGAAATAATGAAGGGACTAAAAGCATAAGGAAAGGTAACACAAATATTTTTTTTCATGTACCTTTGTGGCATAAGCTACTTTTTTCCATGTAAATGACTTTAACATTTTAAATGGTCATGCCTTATATATCATTGATTTTATGTTAAATAAATTGTTTTAGAATAGGAGCAGGAAAAAACTGCATATTTCAAAAGAGAATATTTATATTCTCTTAATTCATATTAGAATATTCATAATCAACTGTTTGCAACACTTATTCCTGACTGCTTATGCTGCAAAGGATTTATTCTGGTGTCTGTATATAACTGCATTTAAACAGTGGCTATTCCACTACAGGTACAAAACTGAGTCAGCATCTTCCAGTTCTGACCAGTAATCTTTTTATCCTGTCTGTGTTTATCTTCTCCCCTTGGAGCAGCCAAGGGATCCATACACTTTCTATTAGGTAGAAAAGGAATAATGGCTTTCTTAGTATCTGAGCTCAGCAGCAAAGAAGTCTGCGATTACAGCAAAAAGAAAAAGTAAGAAGATCGGAAAAAAAAAAAAACAAAACAAAATAAAACAAAACAAGAGTGCCCAGTTTCATTTAGAAGCATGCAACTTGTGTTCATTTTTTCATGAAGAGAGACAAGTGAAGTGAATCCTCTATATGAAGTCTTCAGAGAGAATGATAAATCTGCAGGATAAGACAGACCAGTAGGAAAGTCAGAGTTAGAGACTGGGAATTATGGGAATTGAGATGAAGACCCAGCTGTTGACATTAGACCAAGTTTTAATTTCAAAGAATCTCTTTTTTCAAAAAGTATAATTTATGGTCCACCTTAATTTTTATTATTATTTATGAATTTTTTTGTTTTATTTGAGTTAGTGAGAGACAAAACAAATAAAAGACACAAACATGGATACATACACTTATCTAGTATAAAATGTTTAACTAATGAATCATTGAACACCACATTAAAAACTAATGCTGTACTATACGCTGGCTAATTAAACATAATAAAAAATAAATTAAAATATACATAGGAGGGGCGCCTGGGTGGCTCAGTGGGTTAAGCCTCTGCCTTCGGCTCAGGTCATGATCTCAGGGTCCTAGGATTGAGCCCCACATTGGGCTCTCTGCTCAGCAGGAGCCTGCTTCCCCTCTCTCTCTCTGCCTGCCTCTCTGCCTACTTGTGATCTCTGTCTGTCAAATAAATAAATAAAATCTTTTAAAAAATACATAGGAATATATACTAAAATGTAAGTAGTAATAATTCATTACATTTTGAGTTTTTTTTAAAGATTTTTTTTAAAGATTTTATTTATTTATTTGATAGACAGAAATCACAAGTAGGCAGAGAGGCAGAGAGAGAGGAGGAAGCAGGCTGTCCGCAGAGCAGAGAGCCCGATGCGGGGCTCAATCCCATGACCCTGGGATCATGACCTGAGCCGAAGGCAGCGGCTTTAACCCACTGAGCCACCCAGGTGCCCCGAGTTCAAATATTTTTAAGAAATATGTTTTTATTTAAGAAAAAAGTTTTAAAAATAAAATATTTAACTTACAAAATAATGTGGAATGGCTATTCCCAATAGACTGGATTTTATCACAACTTTACCAGTTGGGATATATATGCATAGTAAACAGAGATAGTTTTATATATATAGTTTATATAATATTACTTTATTTAAACTTAGATAGTTAAGATATACAAAGCTTTGATTTATTAGATTATTTGCAAGTAATTTTTTAAAGATTTTATTTATTCATTTGACAGAGAGAGAGAACACAAGTAGGCAGAGAAGCAGGCAGAGAGAAAGAAAGAAGCAGGCTTCCCACTGAGCAGAGAGCCTGATGTGGGGCTCGATCCCAGGACCCTGAGATCATGACCTGAGCTGAAAGCAGAAGCTTAACCCACTGAGCCACCCAGGCACCCCCAAGTAATTTTTCATAATAAAATTTGGGATGAGGTTTTAGATTTAGTGAGTTCAACTGTCTGAGGTTCACCCACATGGTTTCCCAGAAGGTGATGTCCCTTGGTAATCCTGACTTCCCTGGTATGGTAGTCATCCTCCAAGATAGCCCCTGGTAATTGCTAATCTTGGTATTCACCCCCTTTTATAGTCCCTTCAATATTGCTAATGTTGGACGGTGTGAACACTAGGATATGACAGGAATGGTAGTATACCGTTGTCAAGATTAGGTTATAAAAGTATGATTTCTGTTTTGGCTGTTCTCTCATATACTTTTTCTTTGAGATCACTTACTTTGGGGAAAGAGTATCTTGAGCAGCAGCCCATTTGGATAGGAACAAAGACTCTAGACAACAGCTATGTGAAGAGTTTGGTTGAGAGTGGATCGTCCATCCTCCTTAAAGTTCCATAAACTACAGCTTCTGCCTACAGCTCAAAGAATCTCATGACAGACTGAATTCAGAGCCATACTACTGCATTACCACTTTCTTTGGCCCTAGGCAATTTTAACTATTTTCAATTTTGCCTTTGTTGACACCCTTTTCCATTAAAATATAACTTTATCTAAATATACATCTCTATCTCTATATATTATTATGTTATCTATACATCTGTATCATCTGTTCCTGTATCATCAATCTCTCTCTCTATATATATACCTCTATACACTAATTTAATTTAACAGAGAGAGAGAGAGAGAGAACACAAGTACAAGCAGGGGGAGCAGCAGGCAGAAGGAGAAGCAGGCCCCCAGCTGAGCAGGGAGCCCAATGAGGGACTTGATCCCAGGACCATGGGATCATGACCTGAGAGGAATGCAGATGTTTAACCGACTGAGCCACCCAGGAGTTCCTGTACCTATATTTGTATCTCATATCTGCATAAGACAGATGAGGGAAGGGTAAAAGATCCTTACACAGAAATATGTATTACATTTGTTTTATCAACATACACAACTGTTCAAAATTATATTTTAGCTATAGTGACTACAGTGTTATAAAATATATAAATATACATTAAAATTTCTCTCTGACCTAAAAGTATGCTTTCTTCTGATTTTAAAATAAATTAAAATATGTCATGTGCTTTAAAAGTAAAAGTATCATGACCCTAAGTCAACTGTATGTTAATGGAATTAATCATCTAGAGAAGCCAGCTTCTCCTGGATCCCATAGTCTCAGAAACTGAATGAGAAAAGACAAGATGGTGGTTTTATTGGAGTGATTTGTTATACAGCAACTAGAACAATTGGGTTATTTTTCTTCATTTATAATCAAGTATAAATGAATTCGTTTTCTGATTCAGATATAAAATAAGAAGAAACAGACTGAAAAATAACACACAGGATTTATTATAACTTTGTCATTCCCTATGTATTTTAGGGCTAATTTCTTCTTTTATAGGAACATTACTGAAAAAGTTACTTTGTGAAGTCCATAAACCTTAGGTAGAGATTTTTCAAAGCATGTCATTTGCTATCATTTTAATTCCACACCTTTATCTGAGTTTCTGGGCTGTTCTATCAAAAAACAAAATAAAACAAACCACAACAATAACAAAAAACAACCAACTACAACAAACAAACAAAAAAACCTTTTCAGCCTAATTTTATTAACTGTCAATGAACTGCTATCTGATGAGGGTCACAAGTAGAGCCTATGAAGCAATTCCAGCCTACTGCTTCTTTTTGTAAGTGAAATTTTGTTAAAAGCAGCTATATCCATTCATTTAGTTACTGTATATGGCTATTATATATGGCAGTGAGTAATTGAGACCTCATGACCGGCAGAGTCTATTTATTATCTGACTCTTCTCAGAAAAACAGTTTATAGATCCTTGGTCTAAGATAAGGCAAATAAATCTACAGTGAACTTAATTTGTTCACGTTGAAATCATACAAATAAAATAATGTAGAAGAAATTCTATAGAAATCCATTTTAATAAAATAAATATGTGTGGTGTGTTCTTTTTTTCCTCCCACCTAAAGCTAAGAACTAATTATTCAAATAAGTATTAAAAATTATGTATGACTCTAAGGATTTCAAACTATCACTTTACTTTTGGTAAAATTTTTTTCTTATTCTTATTTTTGTTTTGGTTCATTTTTGAATATATGAAGGCCCATGTCATAATTAAGCTTTCTATACCATTGAAATGTCCCCAAAAGACATTATTTAAATAGTTGGATATTTTCTTTCTGTTAAGTCATTCTTCCAAGCACTTCAGTATTGCCTTTCATGGGTAACTAGAATAAAATTTGTTTAAATGCTTGATGTGTTTCATGAATAATGGGTTAAATAAATTGCTTAGCAAAAAGTTACATTTTGAACCTTACAAATATCTTTATGACATGAAACTCACATATACGTATTTATTCTATAAGATTTAAAGTTCATATTCTGGATGATGAGATTTACGTGTTTCATCATCTTGGGATATTATCATGGGGTAAGCACACTGCACGCTTAAAATGATTACAAATGTATAAAATTTGGACTTGAAATAAAATATATAAATGTATTTTGACAAATATTTTCAATATTTCATTCCATTTTATTTCTGAAGTAGAGGTTAACTATAATTATTTCAGATTGTTTATATTTATTCTTTGTTTTGTTGTATTAATTTATATATACCCATAATATCAATCTGATATACTCTCAGATATGTAAATTCTACCAAAATTTTTCAAAATTAATTCTATTGGCAATAAGTGTGTAAATAAATTACTAGCACAAAACATTCTTGAAATATATATGCTATATGTAAGTAATTGTATGTATTTTCTCAAGAGATTATAGACATACATATTTTATGGGGTTAAAAGGAAAATGCAGTTTTTTAAATGAATATTTATAAAAATATGAGTTTTTTCCAGTATTAGTTAATTAGAAAGTAATTTAATGTTAGAAATGTTTTAGCTGCAAGAGAAAATCTTGAAAATTAAGCTATAAAATAGAAACTTCACTGACTCAAAAGGTAGAAAGATACCAAATCCAGGCTGATATGTTTGAGCTCAAACAAAACAACAGAACCCCAGCTCTTTCCAGCTTCCTGCTTTTCCCCTGTCAGTGTCTTGGCTTTAGTCTTTATACCAGTTGCAAAATGGCTGTCACATCTGAAGATGTAATCTACTATTACTAGCATCCCAAGTATGAAGAGGCAGCAGTCGAAGTTTTTTTTTTTTCCCTTGTTTCCTTTTTTTCAGTGATACTTTCTCAGGATGCTTTAGCCATTCTTTCCCTTTCTTTGGCTAGATCTGAATCATATGGTAGCCCCTAGTTGGAGGAAGATGGATGAAGAAAGTCCAGCAAAAGGTAATGCAATTAACATGACTGGCTTAACTGATAATGGTTATCTTGGAAGTTTGGGCACATTGTTTACCTAAACATAATTGAGTTCTCTTGGTAAGAAGGAAGGGATCTGAGGGATAGGTGGGGGTGGGGAGAGGACAGCTACAGGTTAGTCAATATACTGTATCTAAAACAGAAATACAAAATAGCAAGTGTACATTTTTTCCTTGATTAAAGCTTAATTATTAAATATTATAATCTTTAATGAAATCTAAAATTAAAAACTGAGGTTACTTGCAGCAATTAAGCATCCTCAGACATTAGATTTTAAAGCACCCTAGACAAGTCCAATCAAGTCCCCTAATGGACTATAATACTGATACATAGAATACATGTCATTCCTCAGTTCTGACTTTAAAAAGCAAATATATTCTTAAACTAATACTTTTTCATATAACTTTAACTGAAAAAAAAGCTGGCTTTTCTATTAAAAATTTACCTAGCTCTAAACTATATATTTCTATAATAAATACAAATTTTAAGTTAGGTGAAAGGGTAAGTCCTTTTTTTCTTAAGACCATTTTTTCTGTTGTTAAATAAATTTAGTCAGCAATACTGTCTGTACTAGTAGATAAAATAATGAATATTTCATTTAAATATAATGTTGAAATTTTCATCAGCTTTTCCCTAGCACCAAATTTCGTCATAAAGCCCAGATTGTTCTTAAGATTTTAGCCAGTAAAATCAGTTTAAAATTGTGAAGAAGGAAGGAGATAAGGGAATAATCAGAATGCTTTGATATTATAAACATTTAAATTTGGCTGATAAATATATAATCTGTAGTTATGTATAGTAGTCTGACACTTTTCAAATTATTTAATTATGACTTTATAAAACAGTAACAACAACATCTAACTTCTAAGAGAAAATGGTTTAAACTCAGGTGAGATGAAGTAGGAAAAAAAATAATTAGCCTAATCTTTAAGTTAGTTCTCCATCTTATGGTCTCATTGATGATCACAGAAATGCCTCTGGTGAATAATGGATTCTTGAGATGATAAGCCTCTTTATTCAGGACAATAGGGTACCACTCAAGTTATTACTCCAGGCTTTATTTCCTATTTAGTTTATTTCCAATAATCTACAGCCCCTATTTGAACCAAGAATATAAGCTTAATGGATAATGGATAAATCTGAGACACACAAGTTTCAACATTACAAAAGAATATGGCTCAGTGATCCCAATAAAGACAGAGCTATTCATAGGTTTTCTTAAACCTTACACTATATAGGCAGGCCCTGAAGCATCTACCTATGACCAAGTAATGAAATATAATGGAAGATTTCCTTTTGCACTTTCTGCCTAAATTTCCCTCTAACTGTATCCAAAGAAAGACTGTTATATAAATAATTCTTAGAAAGTTGTCATAAAATATAAAACACCTGAGGATGTAAAAGAAAGCATAGCAAGGTTGGCGGTCAGCTACCCACTCTTAAGGTGAATCAAAGCACAAATAATAGAATCTTCCCTTCCAGCCCTGCTATGTCACATTTCTCACTCCATCTCTTGTCCATCTACCTAGTAAAATTTGAACATCTTAATCTGAATTTATATGAAAATATGAGTTAATGTTTAACTTCAAACAAAGTTAAATAAATCAAATTTGTAGTACAATGTCATGAAAAATGTTAAGACCCATTCCCTTCCCTGTGAGAATGAAAGTTGCTTTCAAAGTGTCGCGGGTGAGATAGAGGGGATTTTCTCTGGAAGTACTGTGTGACTGATACTTATATAATTGAATCTTCTGGATAAATTTGTTGGTTGACAACAATTCTCTTGGGATGCCTGGTTGGCTCAGTCAGTTAAGCGTCCAGCTCTGCTAATGATTCCTGGGTCCTGGGATCAAGTCTCATATTAGGTTCCTTGCACAGTGGGAAGACGGCTTCTCCCTCTGCCTAGTCTGCCTGCTGCTCCCCCTACTTGTGCCCTCTCTCTCTCACTATCTCACTCTCTCTGAAAAGTAAACAAATAAATAAAATACTAAAAAAAATATATATATCTCTTAACTTTTTATTCAGAATTGATATCCGTAATTTTAATCCAGAACTGTTTCTCTGCTAGTAAAGCATACATGATGTGAGTTACTGTACTGGTCAGGATTAAGTCAGGAAACACAAACCATACTTGCAATTTCAACAGATAATTTAAAATGAGGTATGGTTAACATAAACGTAACAACATGGATAAACCTTAAAGACACTGTATCATATGAAATAAGCCAGACACAAAAGGACAAATATTGGAGGATTCCACCTTGTATGAGGTACATAGAATAGTCAAATTCACAGGGACAGAGAGTAAAATAGTGGTCACCAGGCACTGGAGGGAGGGAAGGAAACAGAGTTATTGCTATAAGAGGTACAAAGTTTCAGTTTGGGATAAAAAATTCTGGAGCTAGATAGTGGTCATGTTTGCACACTATTAAATACATATGGATGTACTTCATGCCATTTGAACTGTATAATTTAAAATGATGAAAATGGTTAATTTTATATTATATGCCATTGCCACAATAAAAATATTTTAAAAAATAATTGTTAACTAGGGAATGAGGAAATAAACAATCAATTACCTTGCAGGTAATTACTGCAGAAAGCAGCAGCCAATTGAAGGGTGGGGTAACAAAGGGAAAAGTTTGAAAATATTGTTTGTATTAAAATAAGGGACACATGGAACTTATATGGAGACCTTTGAGGAAGAACACTGCTTAGCTAATACTCCTAATCATTGAGAACTTGGAGGAAAAGCTCTATGGAGCTGAAATCCAGGAATTTAGAAAATGTACTCCATGCAGCAGGTACTGATATTTCTGAGGGGACAAGATAATGCTGATTTTGAAGTCACTGGTAAAACTATACCCTGAAACCTAATGTTGTTAGTTAATGTTAACAGAATGCTATCGATTATTACTTTGAATATAAATGGACTAAATGCCCCAATCAAAAAACATAGGGTGACAGAATGGATTAAAAACAAACAACAAAAAAAAACCCACAAAAAAAAAAACAAAAAACCACAAAAAACAAGACCCCTCAATATGCTGTCTACAAGAGACTCACTCATTTTAGATCTAAGGACACTTGCAAATTGAAAGTGAGGGGACAGAAAAACATTTATCCTGCAATGGATGCCAAAAGAAACCTGGGTAGCAATATATATATATTAGCAAAAATAGACTTTAAAACAAAGACTATAACAAGTGACAGAGAAGGACACTCTATAATAATAAAGGGGACAGCCCAACAAGAGGATATAACAATTATAAGTATTTATGCACCCAATATGGGAACATCCAAATACATAAAACAGTTAATAACAACTATAAAAGAAATAATTGATAGCAATATAGTAATGGTAAAGGAAATTAACACCCCACTTACTTTGAAGGACAGATCATCCAAACAGAAAATCAACAAGGAAACAATGAATTTGAATGACACTGGGCTACATGGAATTAACAGTTATATTCAAATGATACTGGGCTACATGGAATTAACAGTTATATTCTGAACATTCCATCATAAAACAGCAGAATACATATTCTTTTCATGTATACCCAGAACATTCTCCACAACTGATCACCTATTAGGCCACAAAACAAATTTCCACAAACCAAAAAAAAAAAAGTCACACCTTGCATCTTTTCCTAATACAACACTATTAAACTACAAATAAAACTAGAAAGCAGCCACAAGAAAAAAAATCTGTAAAGAGCATAAATACTAGGAGGCTAAATAACATGCTATTAGAAAAATGAATGGGTCAACCAAGAAATCAAAGAAGAACATTGGAACAAATAAAAATGAAAAAAACAACAGTCCAAAATCTTTCAAATACAGCAAAAGTGGTTCTAAGAAGTCAATACAGGGCCACCTCAAGAAGCATGAAAAATCTCAAATAAATAATCTAATCTTACACTTAAAGGAGCTAGAAAAAAGAACAAAACCAAAATCCATGAAATGGAGGAAAAAATAAAGATTAGAGTGGAAATAAATGATATAGAAACTAAAAAAGCAACAGAACAGATCAATGAAATCAGGAGCTGGTTCTTTGAAAAGATTAACTAAACTGATAAACATCTAGCAAGACAAATAAATAAATAAACAACCCAAATAAATAAAATTACTAATGAAAGAGGTAAAATAACAACCAATATTATAGATATACAAACAATTATAACAGAATGTTATGAAAACCTATATGCCAACAAACTGGGCAACCTAAAAGAAATGGATAAATTCCTAGAAATACATATCCTACCAAAACTAAAGCAGGAAGAAACAGAAAATTTGGACAGACCAATCACCAGCAATGAAATTGAATCAGTAATAAAACTTGGCAAAAAAAAAAAAAAAAAGTTCAGGACCAGACAGTTTCACAGGTTAATTCTACCAAAAATTTATTTACATAAGAATTAATGCCCATTCTTCTCAAACTATTTTAAAAAATACAAGAAGGAAGACTTCCAAAATCATTCTATGAGGCCAGATTCATCCTTAAACCAAAACCAGATGGAGACATCACAAAAAAAGAGAACTACGGGCCCATATCACTCATAAAGATGGATGCAAAAATCCTCAGCATAATATTAGTAAACCTAATCCAGCAATACATTACAAAAATCATACACCATGACCAAGTGGAATTTATTCCCAGGATGCAAGTATGGTTCAATATTTGCAAAATAATATGATATATCTCATCAATAAGGGAAAGGATAAAAGCCATATGATCATTTCAATAGATGCAGAAAAAGCATTTGGCAAAGTACAATATCCATTCATGATAAAAACCCTCGGAAAAGTAGGTTTAGAGGGAACATATCTCAACATAATAAAGGCTATATATGAAAAACCCACAGTTAATATCATACTCAATGGCAAAATATTGAGAGCTTTTCTCCCAAGGTCAGTGACAAGACAAGGACGTCCACTATTACCACTTCTACTCAACATAGTACTAAAAGTCCTAGCCACAGCAATCAGACAACATAAAGAAATAAAAAGGCATCCCAGTTGGTAAGGAAGAAGTAAAGCTCACTATTTGCAGATGACATGATACAAAAATAGAAACTCTAAAGGACTCCATCCAAAAAAACCTACTAGAACTGATAAACAAATTCAGTAAAGTCACAGAATACAAATGCAGAAATATGTTGCATTCTTATATACTAATAATGAAGAAGCACCAATCACAATTGCACCAAAAACAATAAAATATCTAGGGATAATCTTAACCAAAGAGGTGAAAGATACGTACTCCGAAAACTATAAAACATTGATGAAAAAAATTTAATATGATGCAAAGAAACAGAAAGATATTTCATGCTTATGGATTCTAAGAGCAAAAATTGTTAAAATATCTACATGACCCAAAGCAATCTACAGATTTAATGTATCCCATATTAAACTACCAAAAATGTTTTCCACAGAGCAGGAACAAACAATTCTAAAATTTGTAAGGAACCAGCACAGACCTCCAAACAGCCAAAGTAATTATGAAAAGGAAAAACAAAACTGAAGGTATCACAGTTTTGAATTTCAGGTTATATTACAACATGGTAGTCATTAAAACAGTATGGTACTGGCATAAAAATGACACATGGATCAATATAAAGAACAGAAAACTCCTAAATAAATTGGCAATTATACAGTCAATAATTTTTTGGACAAAGGAGGAATGCATATACAATGGAAAAAAGTTTATTCAACAAATGGTGTTGGGAAAACTGGACAGCTACATACAAAAGAATGAAACTGGACCATTTTTTATACACAAAAATAAACTCAAATGAATTAAAGATCTAAATGTAGACCTGAAACCATAAAAAAACCTTAAGAGAGCACAGGCAGTAATCTCTGACATCTGCTGTAACAACACTTTCCCAGTTATGTCTCCTGAGGCAAGAGAAATAAAAGCAAAAATAAACAATTGTGACTACATTAAAGTAAGCTATTTCTGCAGAGTGAAGGAAATAAGGAACATATTTAGAGGGAACGTATCTCAACATGATAAAGTCCATTTATGAAAAACCTAATATGAAAAATCAATAAAACCAAAAGGCATCCTAGAGAATGGGAAAATATATTTGTAAATGACATATTCCATAAAAGGTTAGCATCCAAAATATATAGAGAATTGATACAACTCAATACCCAAAGAAACAAATAATTCAATTAAAAATGAGAGGACATGAGCAGACATTTCTCCAAAGAAGACATACAGATGGCTAACAGACATGTGAAAGGGTGCTCAACATCACCCATCATCAAGGAAATACAAATCAAAACTACAACAAGATATTACCTCATACCTGTCAGAATGACTAACATCAAAAGCAAAAGAAACAAATGTTGATGAGGATGTGGAGAAAGAGAAATACTCAGCATTCTTGGTGGGAATGCAAACTGGTGCAGCTTCTGGAAAACAGTATGGAGATACTTCAAAAAATTAAAATTAGAATTGCCATATGGTCCACTAATTCCACTACTGAGTATTTACCCAAAGAATATGAAACCACTAATTAAAAAAGACATATGAAGCCCTCTATTTATTGCAGCATTATGTACAATAGCCAAACTGTGGAAGCAACCCAAGTGTCCATAGATAAGATGAGTAGATAAAGGGGTGGTATATATGTACGGTGGAACAGGACTCAGCCATAAGACAAATGAAATCTTGCCACTTGGAACAGCATGGATAGAGCTATAGAGTTCTTGCCATTTACAACAGCATGGGTAGAGTATAATGTTAAGCAAAATAAGTCAGAGAAAGACAAATGCAATATGATTTCACTAGTATGAGGGATTTAAGAAACAAAACAAAAGAGCAAAAGAGAAAGAGACACACACAAACCAAGAAGCAGACTCTTTTTTTTTTTTTTTCAAAGATTTTATTTATTTGACAGAGATCACAAGTAGGCAGAGAGGCAGGCATAGAGGGGGGAGGGAAGCAGGCTCCTCGCTGAGCAGAGAGCCCAATGTGGGGCTCAATTCCAGGACTCTGAGATCATGACCTGAGCTAAAGGCAGAGGCTTTAACACATTGAGCCACCCAGGTGCTCCAAGAAGCAGACTCTTAATGATAGAAAACAAGATGCTAGTAACCAGAGGGGAGGTGGGTAGGGGGATAATAGAAATAGGGGGTGGGTATTAAAGAGTATACTTACCGGGACACCTGGGTGGCTCAGTTGGTTAAGCGGCTGCCTTCGGCTCAGGTCATGATCCCAGCGTCCTGGGATGGATTCCCACATCGGGCTCCTTGCTCAGCGGGGAGCCTGCTTCTCCCTCTGCCTCTGCCTGCCTCTCTGTCTGCCCGTGCTCGCCCCCGCTCCCTCCCTTTAAAAAAAAAAAAAAAAAAAAAAAGAGTATACTTACCATGATGAAAAAAACAAAATAAAATAAAATGATTAAAAACAAAACAAAACAGAATGTTACTGGTGAAGAAGCATTGTTGGGATAACCTTGGTAAGAAAAGCAGGAAAAAAGAAAAAAAGCCAGTCTTTTTCCCAGCTGAGACTAATAGGAAGTCAGTTGGCCAAAGAGAAATGTATTTCACAGATTCCTGTCCCCAGCATCAAAAAGTAGTGTACACAGGTAGGGCAGGGAGATGAAAGACCATAGATTGAGGTCTGTTGGATTCATCTTTGAATTACAATTGATTCATCTTTGAATTACAATATCATGAATATGGCATATGCTTATTAAACATTTGGTGAATAAAAATAGTCATTTCATGTCTTTAATCCTTTCATGGTCTTTTTGTTATTGATATGGGGGAAAACATTATGAACGGGTGGTACATGATCAAGAGCTTACAATCAAATCAGAAGTATAAGCTTCCATTTAAAAGTTGGTTTTATTTATATATCTTAGGTAGTACCCCATGATTTGTATAATTAGAGATATTTCCAAAATACCATGTATAGGTGTGAAATATGACCCTGCCTTTTTAATTTTATTTCTCCCCGTGAATATATCAGTTTCTCTATTTCCCACACAAACACTATCACAGCCCATCATCGTGACATTAAAGATATCTATAAGCAATTGGCAGTGTCTGGGCAACAAGTGATCTTTTTAACTGGGTACATTTTAATGGAAGAGTTCACTGCTGATTGAAACCACCTTTAAAACATCCTACAAATAAGAAGAAAAATTCATGGAAATGCAGTGATATCAAGATTAAAGAGAATTAAGACTCTCAATTATGTTAGCCCTATGGTTAAAATAATGAGACGAATGAAACATTCATTGAACAATGAGTTTATATGGTGTTCACTGATGCAGCTATTTTTAGTCTTTCAATGATATGCTATACTGAAAATAATTAAAAGAATAAAGATAATCTTGGAGACAGAAATAACAACAAACAGGTGGCTTTTTGTTGTGTAGCCCAGAATCCTGAGAATGAGAGAAAATAGTTTCCATAGGACATTCTCTTCTTACTGATTCCTACTTTTATTCACCTAAACAAATATACATATAGTCTTTCATTAAAATTCTTCATTTGTTTATGTTTACAGTTTAGAAAGTAAGTACTATGTAATTATCAGGATTGAAGAAACACAAAATACCTAAGACATTAGACATTGAGTAAAATGCATGGATCGATGTAGCAGGAAGATTCAACTCAACACAGAGACCTCACTACACATGGCAGAACACACAATATCCCCCACATCAGAGACTAAGATATCTGACTTTCATATTCCAACTAGGGCCTCTGAGCCAATAGTACAGCTTCGTCAAGGCCAAATTCCAGTGAGATCTTTCAAGAGCCTTTTTAAATAATTGTTTGAAGACATGTTAAGTTCTCCTAGGCACACCTGTCTCTTTCTGAACAGGTCCCACTGATTAGTAACAACCTTATCTGTTGGGAATTAATGACTGCACATTTGGGTAAAGTAAAGATTAAACTCATGGGGTTAATTTTCTCAGTGTAACATTCTCCTCACTGTTTGGCTGCAGGCTTGGCTGAGTTTTATTTCTGTAACTACACCATTAGGTCCTTTGAAGTTCACCAGAAACACCAAGACCGGCCAGAAACCTGTTATATACTTCAATAAATTGAGGACTGGAGAGTTTGTAATTTACCTAAATGAGCTCATCACAGTAATATAAGTAGTAATGATCTACTACTTGCAGTAAAACAGCAGGCACTTATTTAGCCCTCAATATTTCTGGTGCTAGGATTCTGTATGCAATACCTCATTTAATATTTACAATGATTCAATAATAAAACTACCATTACCTCTGATTTAGAAATGAAGAAACCAAAGGTTAAAGAATCCAAGGATGGAATATTGTTCAGCCTTTAAAAAGAAGAACATATTTGGCCATATAGGACAACATAGATGAACTGGAGGTACATGATGCTCATTGAAGTTATCCAGTCACAAACGGATAAATATTGCTTTATTACACGTATAAGATACATCTAAAATAGTCATGCTCCTAGAAACAAAGTGTAGTGGTGGTTGCAGGGAGCTGGGAGAAGGGATAAATGAGGAGTTGGTGTTCACTAGGTATATAGTTTTCAGTTAAGATGAGTAAGTTCTAGATATCTGACATACAACATTGTACCTATGGTTAATAATAAAACTGTATTGTGTACCAGAAATGTAGTTCTCAGGTTATGTGTTCTTAGCATAATTAAATGAAAAGAGATAAAACTATGTATATAAAGTCACAGAACTAGTAAATGATTCTTTTATTAACATATAATGTATTATTTGCCCCAGGGGTACAGGTCTGGGAATCATCAATCTTACACAATTCACAGCACTCACCACAGCATATACCCTTCCCAATGTCCATAACCCATTCACCCTATCCCTTCCTCCCCCTCTCCCAGCAACTCTCAGTTTGTTTCCTGAGATTAAGAGTCTCTTATGGTTTGTAGTAAATGATTCTCAAACTTGGCAAACAGAGCTGCCCCAAATTCATTTCTTAACAAAAGTGTACATAAAAAGCAAACAATGAAAAATAACTTACACTTTACCTTATTATTATCATTATTGAGAACATTAGATTAAGGTAGAGAGAGATACCTTAAGCAAACTATTATATTCAAACCTCCCTTCTATCATTAGAACTTTTTTCTTATTAAATCAAAATTTATTTTCCTACTTGCTGTTAATATGCCTTTTTTAAGTTCTTCATATCTGGCATATCTTATTTCCTTTAAGAATTTAGGTATATTTAAGAAGAAATTATTATGGATGGAATACCAGTATTGTTTAGGAATAATAATATTATTAAATTGCTGATAAACTTATTAGCAGAAAAAATAATTTTTATAGGAAAGAAAAAAGAGTATGTTAAAAATGATGTTTTTGCTTATGGCTTATTTTCCTTTTCTTGACTTTTGGGAAATATATGAGATGGATATGCTATAACACCCAACCCAGCACTGCAGTTCTACCAAAGTTGGACAGGCTGGGAGGACAGGCAGTTGTGCTGCTCCAGAAGATGTATTTGATTTGGTTCAGAGTTAGGGAAAAAACTATTCCCAGGAACATTGTCAGAAATAATACGAATCCTTGTGGCAAATAAGATAGGAAAGGCAACATCACAGTTAGGCTGTGGTTGTGATATTGGTTGGGGCAAGCGACAGACCAGCAAAACATGCAGAAATTTGATGTGCATATTCAAAGAATGAGACACCTGTAATACGCTGTGACAAAGTTTCACACATACCTGGTGGTTTGGAAAGCTGTGTTCTTGTACAAACTTTACATACACTCAAATGATATCAGGGAACTCCTCCATCCTAAAGTATATGCCTCTCTCTGACTGAACAGAAAATAAAAACTGGATTAGATTGCAAGCTTCTTAAACTTTCAAATGTGTTTTCAAAAACGCATGAAGATTCATGAGCAAAGGATGGCATTCCTGGGAAGCCAAGATAATAACAAAAAAAAAAAGGAAAACAAAATTAAACAGAATTATCAGGACCTGCATCCAATGGAATAGGGGAGGAAAAAAAACCCACAAAAGCAACTATGTAATTAGTTAGGCAATTCAGCCAATAGAAAGAACAAAAAAACAGAACAGAACAAAACACAAAAAAACAAAGCAAAACAAAATACACTCACTTTCTTCCACTTCCCAGAGATGAGGAAGTTCAGTATCCAAATTTGTCATAATATATTATCTAAAATGTTCAGTTTCCAAAAAATCTTAGGAGGTATGCAAAGAAAGAAGAAATTGAGATCTAACTACAGAATAATTAAAAAAAAAAAAAGAGCAACTAACAGAAACTATTTCTGAGTGGCTCGGATGATGAACTCTGCAAAGACTTCAAAGTTAAGTGCTGCAAATATGCTCTAAGAACTAAGGAAAGCCATGTTTAAAGAATTAAGGGAATAACTAAAAAAATAGAAATTAGAAAAGTTAGAAATTATGAAAAATAAATCAAGTTGAGAAGTATAAAAACTTTAAGGAAGAATTTGCTAGTGAGTTTTATTGGAATTCAGAGACAGAAAGAATAATTAGTAACCTTGGAGATGAATTAGCAGAAATAATGTAATTTGAAGAAAAAAATCATAGAAGTAAAGGAGAATAGTGAGTCAGAGACCCGAGGGACACTATCAAATGTATAAACATACACTTAAGAGTTGCTGTCTCATCTGAAAAACTGGAGACCAGAGGCAGGGAAATGACTATTGAAAATGCTGGGGGAAAAAAAAGCATCTGCCAGTCAATAATACTACTTCAAGAAAACAATCTTTCATAAATGATGAAAAAATAAAGACATTCCCTTAATAAACTTTAAGAAAAATCATAATAGAGATAGAGGTCTCCCAGTTGAAAGAAAGTGATACCATGCAGTAATTCAAAATCCATATGAAGAAATAAAGAGTGGTATTAAGATAATTTTTTACGTTGTTTATTCATGTACCTATCATAAATAGTCATCTGCATTTAAGTCTTTAAAAAAAGAGAGTTGTGTAAACACAAAAATATGTTATATGTGTAATATAATATATATATACATAAATATATAATTAAATATTTTTTTCTCTTACCTAACTTTTCAAAAAAAAGCTCATTAAAAACAGAGGATTTTACGTTGGACTTATAATATGTAAGACTATTTATGTGTAAAACTCTATATATAGTTTTATGTATATAGTTATATTGTTATTGTTTATATAACAATAAATAACAGCACAAAGAAGGAGCTGTACTGCAGGAAGGAAATGACACAAGGAAAAATACTGAATACAGTAAAAAAAATTTAAACACACAAACACACATACAACACAAGCACACAGTTTGGAGAGAATGAGAAATATTAAAGCAAAGTTATTGTATTCTCCTGAAACCAAATGAATAGTATCTGAAGTAGATCCTGAAAATTAAAGATATTTATTTTAACTCCTAGATCAAACTCGAAGAAAAATTGAAAACAAACAGAGGTAAAATGATAAGGTAAGAAATACTCTATCACAAAATGTGTAGTAAAGAGACAATAGAGAAACAAAAGAACAAAGAAACATATAGAAATACATAGCAAAAAGAATTATATACTCCAATCATATCAATAACAACAATAAATGTAAATAGAGTAAATGCTCCAATCAAAGGGCAGAGATTGTCATACTGGACAAAAATAAATGAATAAATGAAATTGGAGATAAATTTTATATTCAAGTTAAAAATAGGATGAAAGCAAAAGGATAGAAAAAACATACCATGCAACCAGCACTCATAATTGAGCTGAAATGATCAGTCAAATAAATATAATTTAAGCAAAAAATGATTCTAGAAAGACTGACAAAAATTTTATAATAATAAATGTTATTTTTGTTTCAGGAAATTATAATTGTAAATATATATGCACAAAAAATGAAAACAAAGCAAAATAAAGAGTCCCTGTACATAAGAAGCAAACACTAATAGAATTGGAGAGATAAATAGATCACTTAAAAACAGTAGTTTCAGGGGCATCTGGCTAGCTCAGTTGGTAGAGCATGTGAGTCTTGATCTCAGGATCATGAATTTGAACCTCATGATGGGTATAGAGGTTACTTAAATAAATTAACAAAAATAATAATAGTGAAACACCTTCATATCCTTATCAATAAGGTATAGAAAACTAGGTAAGAAATCAGCAAATACATAGAATTGAATAACCCTATTAACTATATATACAGAAATCTATAGAACATTGTACCTAAAAACAGCAGAATACATCTTCTCAAGGGCATACTGAAACATTCTCTAGGATAGTCAATATGCTGGACCATAAAACCATTCTTGATATATTTAAAAGGAATGAAATCATACAAAAGTATGTTCTCTAAGCACAGTGGAAATAAATCCCAAATCAACAACAGAGGGCAATTTGGGATATTTACAAATAAATGGCAATTAAAAAAATACACCCCCAAATAACAAATGGGTCAAAAAGTTACAAATGAAAACACAACATAGCAAAATTGAGGGACTTCAGCCAAAATGAATTTAGAGGATATTTAGGCTATAAGGCCTTTAAGAAATGAAACATCTAAAATCAATAACCTAATCTTACTGTTCAAGGAACTTAAAAAATAGCAAACTGAACTGTCAACCAAGAATTATTTACCTAGGGGGGCCTAGGTGGCTCAGTGTGTTAATGCCTCTGCCTTCGGCTCAGGTCATGATCTCAGGCTCCTGGGATCAAGCCCCACATCGGGCTCTCTGCTGAGCGGGGAGCCTGCTTCCTCCTTTCTCTCTGCCTACTTGTGATCTCTGTCTGTCAAATAAATAAATAAAATCTTTTTTAAAAAAAAGTATTATTTACCTAGTAAACTACACTTTCAAAAATATAGAAAAAATAAAACTCAAATATAGCTATTTCCAGATATCATTAGATACCCTGAATTTTTGTTAACAAATCTATTTTAAAAGATACAGCAAAAAACTGCCTCAAACTACAAGGAAGTCACACCAGATAACGTGAATCTGTGAAAGAATACCAGAATAAGTAACTATGTAGGTAATTATAAAATATATGTATAATTCTTACATAACATGGCATAAATATATATACACACATATCTATATATGTGTACATATATATAGGTGATAACATTTTAATTACCATGTATTTGTGAAATTCCCAAATCTATAAACAGAAGGGAAGAGGATGGAAATGGACATATATGGGGACAAAAGAAAACAGCACCAGATACTGAAATCAAACACAATATTCTTTCTTCTGTAAGTTTATGGTAATGAAAATCACCCAAAAGACATAGTAACCATGCAATTCAACATATTTGTTACAATAGTAGAGCCTACATCAGAAATGCAAAGATGCTTTTGAAATATGGACTTGTTTAGATAAAATTTCCTCACCAGAAAATAAATAGCATCTTATATAGAATCTGATAGAGAAATCTAAGAAAATAAATAGAATCTTAGATAGCATTACACAAAATCTTAGAATCTTAGAAAAATGTCTTAGAAAAAATCTTAGAAAATAAATAGAATCTTATATAGCATTACACAAAAGCCTATATATTATGAACTATTAAAAAATACTGCAAATTAAAATAACACTGGAAAATAAAATGCAAACATAATAGCAACTCTGCTTGGGTCATTCAATATGACTGTATATGTGGCAAGGAGTGTCTCTAGTATTTAACTAGAGTTATTGAGCTATTATATAACTCAATATAATATATTGAGTTATTAACTACCTGCCATTGCTTGAGTTATAACACCTAACTCTCCATTTTCTCACAAGTAAAATGTGCATAGCAATATTCCCAACTGCTTAATGATGTCATAATGATAAAATAAATTAATATATCTAAAATATTTGGAATTTTAGCTGAAATATTCTAAACACTAAATATTTTATTTTCATCATTATTTAGTTATATTAGTATTTTTGTTTAGGCAATTAAAATTACTTTAAAAATGATAAATTCAATTTTAAAGGAAACTCCTAAACATCTCTTTCAGCTTTGTATATTGATCTCAGCTGCAATAATGAACAATTCAAAGCATGCCAGAGAAGATAAATCAGACAGTTTCGAATGATGTTCTGTCCTAAAAAAAAATGACAAAAGATAGAATTACAAATGCAAAGCAAGAAATGGAACTGACTGTAGACACAAGAACTTAAATAAAAAATACTTTATTGGTTCGTATTTTTAAACACTGCTAAAGATGATGTTATTTGTTCTGTATATTAGATACCTGAAAAAATATGCATCAGTTATACAAAATCAGGTGAAAGTTATGGAAAGAAGCTAGAACTCTCTCAATATATTGTTATTGTGACCAGTCTGTTTGGAAGGAGAATGAAAAGAAAAGGCTGTCCTTTCAACAAAGTGGTTGTGCTTTCAGGTTTCTTTCCTTTGTTAATGGCATCATTATTGCCCCAGATTTCCAGGCTTGAAACCCAGAATGCTTGACTCAAACTACTTCTTCATTCGATTTCATCTCTAATTAGATTAGTTTTCTTTGGCAAACTATGCAACATGCCTTCCATTCCCACTGCTAACACTGTATTGGATATGGTGCTATCTCTCTGTTTAATTCAAAGGCCATTCTTTCTTGTAGTTCTGGCTTGGCAAATTGGCATAGATCTTCCCTGGCTGCACAGCGATGTGTTAGAGACCGTGTGTGAAGCTCCAAATTAAGGATAGCACACCATCATGCAAGTATGAATTCATACCCTTATGTTAAAATAATATGATATAATGTGGCATAAATTACATATTAGTGTGTGAGAAATTACAAGGCAAAGGATATTTTACCTCCTAGGAATGTTCTCACTCCCAAGAGAGAATTCTTGATCAAACTCTATTTTCATTAGGATAACTTCAGAGACAACCTTTGGGCAGCACTCTACCTCTTTTGCTTTAATTTATCCTAAACACACCATGAATTTACTCTTTCTAATTGCTATTTTATCATGTTGCTAACTCACTGAATGACCTACAATGGCTTCCTATTGCTACCAAATAATGTCTTAATTCCTTAAGTAGACATTAAAATGCATTGCAGTTTTCTCACAGCTTAGTCTTTTGGCTGCATTTTTTTCACAGAAGTGTTTCAGCTTACCCTTTTCCTTTTTTATGCATCTATACTCATTCAAATAAAAATTAATAATTGTCAATGCTTTGGCAACTTTCATTGTGAAACTTATATATTAGTTGCCAATGATTGAAAAATAAAATAATGGATTCTCGGCTTCTCAGTCAATTGATCCACTTTACTCCAGGAAGTGTTATTCTACCGTGTCACTGGAGCAGACTGTCTGCTTGTCATTTTGTTTATAATAGCCATAGCTTAAATACTTTTGCATGTTACTAAACAAATTTTCTCAGATAGTTATCTGACTTATTCTTCAAATCTAGATTCTGTTAATCAGAATAGTCACAAATAATGTCCACATATAGATATAAGCTTTTTTTTTAGCTGGGCAGTTCCATCTTGGTCAGAGGTATTCAGTAATTACATTTCCATTTGATCTGTATGCAATTAAGTTCATTTTGTTACTATCACTTAACACTAGGTTTGCCTAACCATTTAAATTATCTTCAAAAGAATTGAACTAACATAATTATGAAAGAAAATCAGATAAATTTATTGGAAGATAGTCTACAGGGTACCTGTTTGGTGTGCCTTTAGGCAGTCAAGGTCATAGAATCCGAAGAAAGACTAAAACAGTTTCAGAGACCAGAGGATTGTGAGGACCTGTAACGACGAAGTAAAATGTAGTACCTTAATTGGATCTTGGGACATAAAAATGAAAGATGAAATTGGAAAAACTGGTGGAATTTAAATAAAATGTGGATTATATATATACATATATATATAGTATAATAATATAAATTTAATATATATTAATTTATAATACATTTAATATATATTAATATATTATACATAAATAATAATACTTATATTATTTATAATAGTGATACAATGTTACCAGTGTTTTCTTAGTTTTGACAAATGTAAGATGGTAATGTAAGTTAATGATAGAGGAAACTGGGTGAGAAGTAATGGCAATCTCTCTTTATTTTTAAAACTTTTCTGTTAATCTAGTCACTGTAAGGTAGAAAAGTTCATTAAAAACATCAGACACTGATAACTGAAATGGAAAGATCTTGTGCACAAAACAGCACAAAAGGGGCACCTGGGTGGCTCAGTGGGTTAAAGCCTCTGCCTTTGGCTCAGGTCATGATCTCAAGGTCCTGGGATCAAGCCCCACATTGGGCTCTCTCCTCAGCGGGAAGCCTGCTTCCCCCCAATACTCTCTCTGCCTGCCTCTCTGCCTACTTGTGATCTCTCTGTGTCAAATAAATAAATAAAATCTTTAAAAAAATGGCACAAAAAAGGAGGGGCAGAGCATTAATTTGATGGTAGGAAGCAAACACTCATCATTGGAGAAATTATGGCACTTCCCTGTTTTCTTCCGAACTAACAACTAAGTGATTTAAAGAAATCTGAGAATGGCTAATGGGTAGAGATGCAACAGAGCTTATTAGTGAGTTATGTGCAAATGAAATGCCTGTTTATCAAAGCAATACAATAGATGGCTGAAGAAATTGACCAGGCCTTCCCAATAGACAAAATGAATGTGGAAGACTCAGTGAAAGCTGGTGTAATCAATTCATGCTCTGCACAGAGTAA
>ML109391.1:17295-54364 GCA_003697995.1 Taxidea taxus jeffersonii | reverse complement strand
TTTTTTTTTTTTTTAAGTCTTGCACTTTAAAGTTGAAAATAGAGCTACACTATGACCCAGCAATCACACTATGGGTATTTACCCTAAAGATACAAATGTAGTGATCCGAAGGGGCACGTGCACTCCAATGTTCATAGTAGCAATGTCCACAATCGCCAAACTAAAGTAAGAGCCCAGATGTCCATCAACAAATGAATGGATAAGGAAGATACATATATACATATATATGTATATATATATACATATATATGCACATATACACACATATGCATACAATGGAATATTATACAGCCATCAAAAATAAACCTTGCCTTTTGCAACAATGTGAATGGAACTAGAGGATATTATGCTAAGTGAAATAAGTCAATCAGAGAAATACAATTATCAAATGATCTCACTGATATGTGGAATTTGAGAAACAAGGCATAGGATCATAGGGGAAGAAAGGAAAAAATGAAACAAGATGAAATCAGAGAGGGAGCCAAATCATAAGAGAGTCTCAATCTCAGGAAACAAATTAAGGCTTGTTGGAGGGGTTGGGGTGGGAAGGATGGGGTGCCTGGGTAACGGACATTGGGGAGGGCATGTGCTATGGGGAGTGCTGAGAATTGTGTAAGACTTAGGAATCACAGACCTGTATCCCTGAAACAAATACATTATATGTTCATAAAAAAAAAATCTTGCACTTTATATATCTTTTGTAAAGAACATATTATTAGGTTTTATTATTTTATGGAGCCTAAAAATATTTCTTCTTTAGCTAGAGCATTTGGTCTATTTACATTTATTGACGTGTTCTTTTTTTGGGTTATATTTATCATCTATTTGAGTATTTTCTACATTTGCTGCTTAGTCCTTGTTCATTAACTCTTTCTTTTTCGCCTTCACTTGGAAAACTGAAGTATTCTTTTTTATCATCACCCCTTATAGTTGAATCTAAAAGTTGTAATCTCTCTTTGTGTTCTTTTAGTCATAATTTATTTGTGGAAGCCAACAGACCATTCAATACATGACCAGAAACATTAGATTGTATCTTCTCTGTCAGCCTGGATTCTGGAATGAAGCATATAGTTTATATCACCCAGCCTATCCTGTTGTATCTGAAAAAGCCTTTGGTTATTATAAGCTACTAAGGCTTTTTGTTTATTGTTATTGTATCATGACTTAATATATTCTAATGCATAAATTATTACCAGTGGTTAAGTATTATATAAAAGTCAAAGGTGTGTGCGAGTGTTTGTATGTGTGTATTCTGTAAATAAATTGTTATAACAGGCTGGAAAGATGACGATCCATTCATGGAGTAATGTATAATTTTGTCAACATGTGTATGTGAAACTTGAAAGCATATCAGTATGTAATGCACTTGGAGATATACAGGAAGAGTTTGGAAATAGAATGCTATTAATGTGATTTGGTTTCTGTGCTCGTATTTGGTAAAGGGAAATAATGCAATACAAGGAATAAATAAATCAAAAAAGAACTGGCTATTTGAAAGCAAGAACAGAGAAGACTAGACACAGCCCATAAAACTGGCAACTTGCAGGTTTGGAAGTGACACTGTTCCTAATCCCAAATAATACAAGTCAAATTTGAGAAATGCTCTCAACAATAATTGCCAATTAAACTCAGTGCTGTACCAAGACCAAATGAAGTATACTGTGGACATACCCATTAGTTATAATCATTAAATCTAAATAAATGTCTCAGAGATAAGGTCCGATTAATGATGTATCATGAGATAAATTACTTTGCTTAGAACAAAGAACTTAGTGGAAAGGAATTAATCATTAGATTTTCCTCCCAAAGCCTGATAATTAAACATAACCATAATTAATCCAAAAGATAGTCATGGGAAAAATTACAGAAATATAAGAATATATTCATTATAGACCTAACTTAGGAGTCAGAGCTATAAGACTTAAAAAAACAATGTAGGCTAGGCAATGGTTAGACAATGGTCACTTAGATATACCAGTAGCTCAAATTAAAAACAAAAGAAAGATAATTATGAATTATAATTATTAAAACTTTTTTATATTTTAAACATACCATTAAGCAAAAAACAAAAACAATAACTAGAAGAAAATAAAAAGAAAATTGTTTCAATTAATATAGCTGATGAACTATATCCAGAACATATGAAGAACTCTTAACAACTCAATAATAAAAAGAAAAACGACCCACTTTAGGGGTGCCTGGGTGGCTCAATGGGTTAGGCCTCTGCCTTTGGCTCAGGTCATGATGATCTCAGGGTCCTGGAATCGAGCCCGGCATTGGGCTCTCTACTCAGCGGGGAGCCTGCTTCCTCCTCTCTCTCTGCCTACTTCTCTGCCTACTTGTGATCTCTCTCTCTCTCTGTGTCAAATAAATAAATAGAATCTTTAGGGGAAAAAAAAGAAAAGAAAAAGTGACCCACTTTAAAAGTGAGACATAACTGTAAAGAAGATATACAAGTGGCCAATAAGCATTCAAAAGCTGCACAGCATCGTTAATGATGAGAGATATGTAAATCAAAACCACAATGAGATATCACTTCCCATCCACTAGAATGGCTATTAATTATAAAAAGATAATGAGTGTTGACAAGAAGGTGGAAAAATTAAAAACCTCACATATTGTGACTGAAAATGTGAAATGGCACAGTAAGTTTGGAAAATAGTTCGACAGTTTCTAAGAACATCAGAATTATCATATTATTCAGAAATTCAATTTCTGAGTGTCCAGGGGAAATAATATGTGTCCACTCCTAGACTTACATGCAAATGTTCATAGCAGCATCATTCACAACAAAGAAAAAGTTGGAACCACCCAAATATCCCAAATATCCATCAACTGGTATCACAATCAATAATAAATGTGGTATTATATACAATGAAAAGATATTTGGCCATAAAAGAAGTAAATTGCTGATACATGCTATAGCATAGGCAGACCTCAAAAACATCATGTTAAGTAAAAGAAGCCATTCACATAAGTTCTCATCTAATGATTCCATCTATATAAATTGTCCAGAAAAGGTAAATATATGGAGATAATTTGATTGTTGTTTGCCTAATATTAGGAGTGGGGTTAAGAGAGTGACTATAAATAAGCATGAGATTTCTCTTTGAGGTGATAGAAATATTTTAAATTTAGATTGTAGTGATGGTTGTCTAATTTTATGAATATGCCAAAAAATCATTGAAAAGTACATTTTATACCAGTGAATTTTATTATATATAAAATATATCTCAATAAAATCATTAATTAAAAAAAGAAGTATACTTGATAGTAACTCTAGGTTTAGCTATTAGTACATATACCTCAATCAAATAGATACAAGCTGACTAAATATTTCAGATTTACCTTAACAAAGTAATAACCAGCTTGGACTAAAGGTATTATGACTATGTGTAATTTAAAGCAGTTGGGTGGCAATTTTCCATAGTTTGGTCCTGTTTCTGCATTCTTGTGAAGTAGGGCTTTGTTTCAGAATATTTGTTTCTGAATATTTTCAGAATATTTTTTCAAGATGTGTGTGCGCACACGTGTGTGTGTGTGTGTGTGTGTGTGTGTGTGTAGGGGACACCTGGGTGGCTCAGTTGGTAAAGCATCTGCCTTCAGCTCAGTCAGGTCATGACCCAGGGTCCTGGGTTGGAGGCCCACATTGGGTTCTCTGCTCAGCAGGAAGCCTGCTTCTCCCTCTCCCTCAGCCTGCCACTCCCCCTTCTTGAATTTTCTCTCTGTCAAATAAATACATAAAATCTTAAAAAAAAAAGAATTTTTTAAATAGAAGATAATTATGAAAGAGGTAGTTGTATTTTTAACTTTTTGAGGAACCCCCATACACTTCCTCGAGTGCCTGAACTAGTCTGCATTCCCACCAACAGTATAAGAGGGTTCCCCTTTCTCCACATCCTTGCCAACATCTGTTGGCCCTGTGTTGTTCATTTTAGCCACTTTGACAGGTGTGAGGTGGTAACTTATCATGGCTTTGATATGTATTTCCCTGATGACAAGTGATGTTGAGCATCATTTATAGTCCTTCTTCACTATACATGAAGTTGAAAAAACTCACCCATCAGGTCCTTAGTATCATGGAGACCAAAAATTACTAGAGAACAAATTATTATACCCACTAAATATTGTGTAAATATGTAGTGATGCTCTGGAATGTGTGTTGTTATAGAGCCAGGAATAAGATGTATAAGGAAACAACCACAAGAAATGGAGTGGAGAAATCCGATTCAAGTAGTTCAGTCCTTTCACAAGAGGCTATGTTTGATATACAGGTTACACAGGCCAGCCAGCACAGTAGAGATTTAATGTTATGAATATCAGTAGTGGGGGAAATTCAGCATTTTGGTTAAATGAACAGTATTCTAACACTGAAACAGATACCACTGGCTTTTTGCATGCATATATTTATCTAGCCAAATCTGAGGTAGGTTCAGACTGATCTCTGACTATCAATGTTTGATAAATAATGGTTAAAAATATAACTTGTGGGGAAAAGAGGTTTACTATGACCAAATAACTCAGTCTTAGGGAAGAACTCCTTACCCACATTCATAAATACTTATCTGCATGAAAGGCATGACCAATATAAGAAATAATAAAGGCCAATCACCATAGAATGTTATAATACACAACCTTCTTTCCTATCATGCTTTTGGAGCAGGACAGAAAGCCCACAGAGCACTAAATATCTGATGACACAACACAATTCATGTTGGGGAAAGCATTTCTGATCAATCTCTAAAAGAAAATCTAGTAATGAAGCATAACTCATGCATTGAAGGTTGTGGGGGAGGGGCAAGAAAGATGGAGAAAGAGGGAGGGAGTGAGATACGAAAAAGAAAGAGGTGATTTCTGACAGCAAATTTCCCTGACACTCAAGTTCCTGTGGCTTTACTTTATTTTTATTTTTTTATTCAAATTCAATTAGCAAACATATGGTATCATTAGTTTCAGAAGTACTGTTCAATGATTCATCAGTTGTGTATAACACCATATCATGTGCCCTCCTTAATGCCCATCACACAGTTACTGCATCCCTTCACCGGCCTCCCCTTCCACAATCCTCAGTTTGATTCCCAGAGTCAAGAGTCTCTCATGGTTTGTCTCACTCTGTGATTTCTTCCTATGGGGTTTTTCCTCCCTTCCCCTATGATCCTCTGTGTTATTTCCTCTATTCCACATTTGAATGAAACCATATGATAACTGTCTTTCTCTGCTTGACTTATTTCACTTAGCATAATCCCCTTCAGTTCCATCCACATTGATGTAAATGGTAGGTACTCATCCTTTCTGACAACTGAGTAATAGTTCATTGTATATATAAATCACATCTTCTTTATACATTAATCTGTTGAAGGACATTTCGGTTCCTTCCACAGTTTGGCTACTGTGGGCATTGCTGCTATGAACACTGCGGTGCAAGTGCCCCTTTGTTTCACTACATCTGTATCTTTGGGGTAAATACCCAGTAGTGCAATTGCTGGGTCATAGGGTAGCTCTATTTTCAACTTTTTGAGGAACCTCCATAACCTCCATTCTGTTTTCCAGTGTGGCTGCACCAGCTTGCATTCCCACCAACAGTGTAGGAGGGTTCCCCTTTCTCTGCACCCTCACCAACATTTGTTGTTTCCTGTCTTGTTAATTTTAACCATTGAAACTGGTTTAAGGTGGTATCTCACTGTGGTTTTAATTTGTATTTCCCTGATAACAAATGATGTGAAGCATTTTTTCCTGTGGCTTTATTCTAGATATGAGATTATTTTCTCTATTTAAGAAACAGTTTTGTCTCTGCAACAAGAATAGTAGAATATAAACTTTTAGTATAACTGTGATTTCTACCACTGAGATTATACTTATCTTTGCCTATATTTCAGAGGGTGCCAAAACACACACACGAATGGACAAAATGAAGGGAGGTGAAACAAATGAAAAAAAAGAAATTGGGAGGAAAAAATACTTATCAGCATGTAGAAACACAGAGATACATATGCACAGTTGATTACGTCTATAAAATAAAATTTTGCTTAAAAATAAAATGATTTTCTAATAGGGCAATCCTGTAAAACCATGGAAAAGGTAAGTAATTGCTTTCCAAATATGCTACACTTTTCATACTTTTTTTATCTCCTAAATTTATAATAGTGATTTTCATCAAGTGACAAAACATAATTGAAACATTTAAGAAATCCCTTTTACTTCTAGTTATAATAGACTACTCATTCTGCAGGAAGAAAATATTTTATATAACAGAAACACTCTTATAATTTTAACTGCTCATATTTGCATTGAATGATGAATGTCCAATCAGTCTCACATCTGGATAGAGATTGGCATTTGGTGAAGCTTATTAGGACAGAACAGAATTATGATGCTGAATGATATATAGTACTAGTGATTTTCTGGCTTGTGAATCACTTTCCAGTGTTTAGAATGGTAGATTTTTTTTTCCTAGCATTGTTATGAACTCAATTCCCAACTGTCATTACCGTATTCTCTGTGAATTGCTTTTATGCACCCTAGGGGCATTCAAAAAGGACAAACATTATACAGTGATGAGGTGGATTCCTAAGTCAATTTCTTTGAGCATTTTACAGGACACAAGAAGTTCTAAACAGATTTTCACATGTTTTTTAAATCTAAAATGTATATATGTGATTTTATAAAGTTATACACATATATATTATTTTGATTCAGCCACTCAGTATTTTAAACTGTGATATAGTTCAGAGTAAAAAGTTTTGTAATTATGATTAATAATGAAATTTTTAATCCCATGCACATTGAATATCCAATATACCAATCCTGAATTGATAAGATACAGTATAATAAAATTAATTAAAGATTACAACTTTAAAATATCTTGTGGGTTGGATGTTAAACTCAAATACACATATTCCTTTATATAACAAAACCAAAGTGAGAAAAAGACTGTCAGAAGTTTCATTTTTGCCGTATATGTTCTTTTATCCCTTGTCATTATATTAAACAAAGTATGTTAATATTAACATACTAATAACTAAGTAAGCTTAGTAACTTAACATACTAATGTTAATTAATTAATTAACATTAATTAATGTTAATATTAACATACTAATAACTAAGTAAGCTTAGTAAATTAACATACTAATAACTAAGTAAGCTTAGTAAAACTTCAAGTTACAGCAATATGGAGTCTATCCGGAATGCCTATGTATCTATTTGTTGTTTCTGTATCTTTTGGTGTTTTCTTAAATATCCATCTAGGGTGCTATTTTTATGATTTATCCTATAAATAATATTGTTTATTATATATGCCATGAGTAAATTATACATGAAATGAAGGATAAGAATATGAAAGATACTCTAAATATATCATAATTCATTTTAGGAAATAAGGCACTAATGATTTTTCCAAGAATTATAAACATTGTAAAATTATTATTACAAGCATACTTTGTTACATTTTAGAAGACATAGCCTATTCAAGTTAACTTATGAATATACCTAAGGTATAAGAACTAGGCCACCCTAGCCTAGAATACTTATTTTTCACAAAGAAAATGTTTCATATGCAGAAATATTCATATAATTTTATATATACTGCAAGAAACTTGGCATTCCAAATGTAAGTAATACTTTGGATTTTGCTTTAGTTCCATAGCTACAATTAAAAAGGGAAATGCTATATAAGTTATGTGAAAAATATATTGTATATATTGTTATAACCTATACCAGACCAATTAACTTCTTGTAAATGAAAGTTTTTGGAGAAAATATATCCTGTCATTAAGGCAATTTGTACTACCTGATCTTCTGTATTTTTTTAAGTTATTAAATTTCTGAAACATTGTTCTCTGTTGTGTCTTCAATTTGAAAAAAGTATATAATTTCCAGTTACTTGGGTGCATTTATTTTCAAAGAGAATGTAAATTATTATTTTACTAAATTCCAAAAGCTTCAAATTTATCAAGGCTTATAAAATGCATATTTACTTCACCTTTTTAACAAATGCTGCAGAATGACAAAAAGTAATTTTTAAAAAGATAATCGCTACTAAAAGAGAAAAGTAAAGGAAAAGGAAGTGTGTCTTTAACAAATATAATTTTGCTGAATTTTTCAAGGTTAGAAAACAAAATAAACACAACACCTACGAAGGACTATAAAGACCTATTGAGGTCTTACTAGGGATGCCCCAACCTCAGAGGTCCAAGAAGCAATGGGTAGGAGAGTACCTTAGGGTGATTATTTGAGTGTTTAATCTGAGTACCAGATTTGAAAAAAGTGGGGATATGCAAAGAAATAGACACAGGAATAGTTATATCACTGAGAGAAAATATGGAGGCACAAATATGGAGGAATTCATAGGTAGTTCTAGGTAGACATGGAGCCCAGGAGGAATGGTTACGTAGCAGGAAAACGAGTTATTAGAAAAATACACAGATAGTATTACTTGTTCTTTCCAACCAAAGCTTCAGAAGTTAACCAGGTTACATAAAAGTAATTTTCATACTCTATATAGCTTGTCTTCAGTGTTTTCTATCTGTGAGTTTATCGAACAATGTCTATAATTTTACCCAGTGAATATATAGTACATTAAATTATTTCTAAATGTGAATAAAGGATTGACTGAGATCCTCCTTTGTAGGTAGAAGTAAAATATATAAAGATATAACTTTGCAAAGGCCTTTTAAGTCCATTATAAATATTTGTACATTTTTGCAATTTTTATGAAATAAAGAGTTAAGGGGGCGCCTGGCTGGCTGAGTGGTTTAAAGCCTCTGCCTTCGGCTGAGGTCATGATCTCAGGGTCCTGGGATGTGAGGTCATGATCTCAGGGTCCTGGGATCGGCCCGCATCGGGCTCTCTGCTCAGCGGGGAGCCTGCTTCCTCCCCTCTCTCTCTGCCTGCCTCTCTGTCTACTTGTGAGGTCTATCAAGTAAATGAAATAAAGAGTTAAGAATCCCAGTATGTATATATGTGTATATGTATGTATGTATCTATATATCTATCTAGATATGGTTTAATACGTTCAAATTACCAAAGGTGATATATACAACTATAACTTAAATATATATTACAAATAACAGTTTGAGTCCTATATTAGGTAAGATTCATACATAAAAGTTTATATAGCTAATAATTTTTTTAGCTAATACTTTTTGACATATATATAACTTACATATTACTTACACATTTATATGTATATAAATTTGGAAAACTGTATTAGTTAAAAGGCAAATTTTTGTAACATGAAGCTGATGGTGTATAATTATAGAGAAAGTTGTGAGTTTCTTTATTTAAATAGAATCTACTGTTCTTCAAAAATCTATCTAATAAATATTGGCTTACATTTTAATTAATTGAAATTTCTCTGTTGCTTGCCATTTTATAATTGTAATAAGAAGTCAGACTGTTTTGAAGAGGTAATTTTAATAGAGTCATTTAAATATAAATGTTCAAAACAAATTTAATCACTGCTATAATTTGAAAATTAAACATTAAATGAATTCTATCAATTCCATAAAGTTTGATGATTTAAGAAAATCTTTCTTAAAACTTAAAATCCTGCACTAGTCGAATGAAATGAATTGGTCCCATAATTGAATAGGCACTGCACACTGCAATTTTACTACAAAGTATAATATATAACAAGTTTTGTGGGTTTTTTGCCTAATAATAATGTTGCATAGATGTTTTATAATTTCTTTATTAATATGGGTCTGTAGTGTTTGCTTTGATATGTACCATTTGTAAACACAATGCTTATTTCCAGTTGCTGCCCTGGGTTCTTGGTCATTAATTATCTGAAATTAAATTATATGAGATCAAACATGCTATGGGATGGTTGCTACTGTTTATCAAATCAAGATCAAAATTATCTCTTAGGTATTAAAGATTTAAAAACTTGTATATTTGGAGCACCTGGGTGGCTCAGTCGGTTAAACATCTGCTTTTGGCTCAGGTCCTGTTCAGTGGGGAGTCTGGGTCTCCCTCTCCCTCTGCCCCTGCTCTCTCTCTCTAGTAAATAAAGAAAATCTTTTAAAAAATAAAAAAAATAGAAACATGTATATGTGTGCTGTTTTACTGCTTGCCAGAGAAAGTAGTTAGGGATGGATATAGTGTTTTTCATCTGAGAGCTTTGTGGTTGACATTAAATCCATTACTTGAAACCCTTGTCTCTATTTAACTGTCCATAAGAATACTTTATCTGAAGTATCATTGATTTATTATAAAGTCAAAAAGGCTTTATTTGGTAAAAGCAAGTGTTTAATAATAAATAAAGATAAAGGTTTAAATTCTAGCCCTTTATGACATGGACAAATTCTCCTAGATCTTTGCTTTGAGTCTAATCTCTTGTACCTCCTTGAATATTCTTCAAACACACCAATCTGTTTATTTTCTCATAATGAGACATTCTCTTTGATTTTTCTTTTAAAGTTTGTATTTAAATCTTAGTTAGTTAACATATAGTATAATACTACTTTCACATGTATAATATAGTGATTCAAAACCTCCATGTAACACCCAGTGGGTGAGGATGTGGAGAAAGCAAAACCCTCTTGCATTGTTGATGGGAATGCACACTGGTACAGCCACTATGCTGATTTGATCTTGAAATAATCTGCCCCCAACTCTTAAAAAATTATCTATACCAATACACTTCCTTTTACCACACCCCATCCCCAGAGTTGTTCTGATGTCTTGTCACTGTTAAAGTTTCAATTTCTCCAAACATCTCTTCTCTGAAACCATCTATATGGAATAAAGATCCATATAGAGTAATCTTCACTTCCTTTGTCATTTCCCTTGTCATGTCATTTCTCCTGGCTCATTTTGTTCAACTTAAAAAAGGGTGTGCTCCAAAAGACTGCGTCTCTCTTATTCATCATTAACTCCTGAAACTCCTGAACCAAACTCCAGGTTTCAATTAACTCCTGAAACCAAACTCCAGGTTTCAATATATAATTTTAAAAAAGATTTTATTTATTTGAGAGAGAGAGAGCACAAGAGATCACAAGAAAGGTGAGCAATAGAGGGAGAGGGAGAAGCAGGCTCCCCCCTGAGCAGGTAGCCTGGTACTGAGCTTGATCCCAGGTCCTTGAGATCATGACCTGAGCTGATATTTTATGAATCCATTTTCACATAATTAAGATAATTTTTTGGTAAACCAGTTTAATAATTTTGGTAGTTTAAAAAGTCTATCTTTTCAGGTGCCTGGGTGGCTCAGTTGGTTAAGCGACTACATTAGACTCAGGTCATGATCCTGGAGTCCCAGAATCAAGTCCTGCATCCGGCTCCCAGCTCCATGGGGAGTCTGCTTCTCCCTCTGACCTTCTCCCCTCTCATGTTCTCTCTTACTCTCTCTCTCAAATAAATAAACAAAATCTTTAAAAAAAAAAGTCTACCTTTTCTTTGATTTATCAGTATTAAGTATTGTACAAGCATACATTTTATTCAACCTATTTTTAGCTTTTCTAACCTAATACAGGCTTCCTAGTCAAATAAAGTAACATTATTTCTACATAATTTTTAGATAATTCCAATAGTAATCATATTTTATAGTATACCAGCTTGCGGATAATTTCCAGTGTACTTAGGTAACTTAAAATCTCGGATTGATATAAAATAATCTTAATTAATGGATAATTACTGATATTTAAATTCTAATAAGGAGAGAATTCTGAAACATTCAGTGTAAAACATAAATTTATACTTTTAAACATACACTTTAACTCTTATTTTTATGTTCTATAGAGAGACTATATCTTTGGGTCATATTACTGATGATTATTTTGCCACTTTAGGATGAGAAAAGTATGTGCAACTGTAGAGTTTATGTGTGTTCATGATTTTGAGAGTCAGCTAAATGCTTGTGTATGCCAGTCAGTTCTCCCCAGTTTTCTCTATGAAATAGAAGTTAATTACTTTGGCTATTTTGAAATAATATGAGTTGAATCTATACTAAAAGTAATAGTGACAGAGGAATACAACTATGCATATACTTTTGTTTTTCATGGAAAAAGAGCTCTGTGTTTGATAGCATTGAATTACAGACATTTTTGGCACATAGCCCTCTTTTCAAGTTTGGACTTAATAACATCCACAGAAAGCTACTGTCTATGTGGGTTCAACCATCAATATTCATCATATTAAAAAAGCAAACCAGGGGTGCCTGGGTGGCTCAGTGGCTTAAAGATTCTGCTTTAGGCTCAGGTCATGATCCCAGGGTCCTGAGATTGAGCCCTGCATGGGGCTCTCTGCTGGGCAGGGAGCCTGCTTCCCCCTCTCTCTCTGTCTGCCTCTCTGCCTACTTGTGATCTCTCTGTCAAATAAATAAATAAAATCTTAAAAAAAAAAGCAAACCATAAAAGATTAAGTATATACTTGTGCATTCATCTGAAGATAGCAATGATGAACATGGTACATTTTAACATAAAATATCATGGTATTATCGTGAAAATAGTTTCAACTTCATGAATTCCCTGAGGGAGAACTATTGACCTAAAATAAAGTATTAGTTTGTTTTAGAATAATAAAGGATAAAATTTAAGTGAATTTTATTAAATTTTTCCTATAATGACGAGTTTGTAAAGAAATAATAAAAATGTGTTAAAATCAAACCAATTTCACTAAAACTTGATGGGTTTGCCTCCTTGGTTTAGCAAAGAATAGCACTGGCCATAATATAAAAGAGTTTCACCTTATATGTAGTCTGTCTTGCTAGAAACAATTCAGTGTCTTAGAATAAACTCTTATGCTTTATGTTGACTCTTTTCTTATTTATTTAAAAAAAGGAATAATAATGATTTCTCACTTATGGATGAATTAAGATATATTCAACCATCTATGCTAAATTTCAAGTGTTTTATTGTCATTGTGTTTCAAGAATTAACAAAGAATTGTTTGTTATCCTACCTTAGTTAAATTGAAAATTCTCCTTTGACAACATTAAAAAAATTTAAAATGCTGTTGAATATAAAATAAAATATCCTTTATACAAGACTATTTTGAAATGTCCCAGATAGCCCTTGGTAAATCACTTTTTTTTTTTTTTTACTTTCTAAAGAGAAAGATTTTTGAAATATGATAGTTTGATTTGTTACAATTGTAAGCATTGCAAATAACAAGAGGTACTTGGCCTACTCTAGATCAAAATTGTGTAGGTAAAATATTGCTACTATAAATGGTTCAAAAAGCCTATATTTCACTGGAAGTCCCTGAAGATTTCAATGCCCTTACTACCCAGAATATATTTTTAATCTCAGAGTAAGCAATGACTAAAAGTGTTTACGTAATTGTTAGGTATGCACCTAAATACATAGTTTTACTCTCTTCCATCCTGCTAATGTTAGTTGCCTTGAAATATTAATTTCAGCATTAAATCTCTGTCATCTACAGTGAGCTTTAATTTTACTCTGATTCTGGCTTAAAGTCCCTAAATTATAGGCCAGAGTTTTGTGCTCTTAATAAAGAAAGAAAATCTCAGAGCCTCATGGAATAATACTGTATTGGGTATTTATAAGTATTGTACCTTTAAAGGATAGATTCTTGGGCACAGGCTTCTGAGATCATGTAACTTAGAAACTTTCAGACTGTTCCCGTGGACTGAGTCAGGATCTCTAGAACTCTTTTTAGTCTACAGAGTTTCTGAAATCTGACTACTCATCCAAGATCTAATGGAACAAGAATTAATTGTATAAAATGGCATGAACTCTGAAGAAGAATTTATTATGGTATTTGTTTGGAAGATTGAAATTATTTTAATGTTCCTTTTAAGTGTATATATGAGGAATCTATTTCTCTTCCATCTTAAACTCTAGGTGACCCAAGGAAACTTCATCAACTCTGGTTGTAAAGACTAAAATGTTTTGTAAATGTTATCTAATTCTTAGGGACCCCTGAGTATTCAGAATCTAATCTGAATCTGAATCTAGGCCTTTTTATTTTTCATGGAAATATATTTATTTGCAAATGTACAGTAAGTATTTATCTATATATTTACTATGATATTTAGACAAATAATTACTGTAACTGAGATATTACTTAAGAAGGTTGTTCACATAATCAGGTGGAACAGACCATTTTTAAGGAATGAAAGATGGCTACACTTAGGGAGCCAATGCCTACAGGGATCTCTCAGGAAAACTGGGTTTTCCTTGGGTTACAAGGTTTAAACTTGACTAGTAGAGAAGGTCATGTATTGGTAGGTCAAGACATTTGGAGATATTAAAAAGAGGAATTCACCTAAACTTATAACTATTGAAGGTGAGACCTGGTAAAGTCTCCTAAGTTTGGTTTTCCAGCAAATATTAAAGGCTTTTATGAATTGGATTCAACTCTCCTTATGAAATATTTTAGATACTGGCTTAGTAGTTAAATTTGTGGCTTGAAAAGTAGTTGTTCAATACTATGTGGCTCTAGATTTGCAAATCCAACTCAAGAAAGAATGTATGGTGAACTGACATTCCTGTTGCATTTATATATATAATCAGAATGTAACGGTGGCACATTTTTGTGTTTGTTTACTGCATCGATAGTAATCTTAAAAAAATAGTAATCTTTGTGATCATTATGATCACAGGTAGGGAGACTATCAGGAAAAATGGTAAAACCCTGAAACAAAGAAAAACTATTTCTGAATGTAATATCCAGGGTTATCTCCTGGGCTATATACAATTCTATACACTGTAGAATAACTTGTCTAAAGTAATGGAAATGGATTTTATACCATGATTTGCAACTGATTTTCACCCTCTAAATATTGATGGATTTTACATCTATGTATAAATTTCTTTCAGCATGCCTTTTGGTCTGATTGCTCAAAATATCTTAATAGTTCCTTTTCTGACAAACTACTTTAATTTTGACACGTTTCTTATAAAAAAATAAAGGTGGCATTCGATTATCCTTTGATAAATTAAATATCAAAATATATTAATTATGTCATTGTTTTAGGAAAATAAGAATGTGACCTCTCAAAAATATTTATTTATAAATGAAGACAGCAAAAGAACAGGCTCAAATTTCAAGAAATCAAAAAAAAAAAAAGATTTCCAGTGAACACTTCAAAAATTAATTTTGTTTAGTATAATATTACTTTCAGGAAACAGAAATTATTTAAAACACTGGAAACATATAAATTATTCCTTATATAATTGTATATCTGAATCCAAAGGTGATAATTATTTTTGAAATTGAATATAACTATGTATAATAAGACTTTAATAACAATAATCTATTCTAAGTTTACAGCTATAGTTAACAAATTCTAGAAGAGGGATAATAAAAATATATTGTGATTTATACTGGCTCAGAAGATACTATGGATTTTGGCAATAAAAGTGAACTAATATATTAATAGTCTTAAAGGGAATATTAGGTTGATCAGAAATGTATATGTATACATCCCTATAATACTGCATAAAATAAGATAAATAAAATATATAATTAAAAACAGTAAATTTGGGCAAAGTAAAACAAAAAGTAAAAACGAAAAGCATGGAATTAAAATATGGCACATGGTGAAGTTGTAATTTACAATGATTAGGTAAAGTCTTTATTTTTCAATAATGTCTGAATTGCCAATTTTGTTTTATTTGTAGAAAAAGTATACCCTATTACCTTAACTGATAAACTGTGCTTTATCATTCTGAAAACTAAGGACACTTTACTTGTATCACTGTGGGCCTTTCCAGTAAGATAGACAGATATTTAAAAAATAAAAAAAGAAATGGGAGACCAGCACAACAATTCCCTGAGCAGACAAAACCAATTAGGTCATAGGAACAAAGCTTCATTTAGTTTATTTTTCAAGACTAACTTCACCTGGGTCATTTCTTTCCTATGCTTCTAAAAATCACAAGGAAAACAAATCTTTTCCAAGGTTGGTATGAGGTAACCACAAACTAAGTCCCTATCTTTTAAACGAATTGTAATATTATAACCAATCACTGTTAAGATGAAATAGCCACTGCTTTCTCATTATACAAGATGCCCTGTAACAATATAACCCCTGAGCCTCATTCTATGTTCTGGTTTGAGTGCCCCCAGCTAGCAAACTGTGGTTTTGCTGTGTGCACAATAAACTTTTACTAATTACTACTTTGGTGACTCCTTGATTTTACTTCTCTTATTTCTGAATTTTTTTTTTTATTTCTGAACTTCTAACATGCTAAGGTTTTATGTACACTAATGCAAACAAATAGTACACCTTGGAGAAAGGTAAAACTCTTATGGATGAAGGATGAGAAACAAGCATTTATGTTTTTGTTGTTTCTTTTTAAGATAAAAAATTTTGTTACACTCATTTTTTAATGTTTACACCTTTTTCTCACAAAAGCCAGTTGCTGTTTGCTGCTTTTCATGGATTTTATTTATATACATTATCTTTGTTATTTTTATTCTGAGTGAAATGACTACTAATGTAAATAATATTTATGTTTAGACTTCAATTATTACTAGTTTTGCTTCTAGGCAAAAGGCAAAATAAACTCATAATCTTAAGAGAAAAATATTTACAGCACAAACTAAAGATTTTAGAGAAGGAATAAATGTGGTTTCCACTTTACACTACTTTGCACTCCTATTATTCTTTGTCACCCACTTGGAAGTTGAGTCTTGTGTCATCTGCACAACTATAGGAGCAATTCTGTATAGGTACTATAAGCTTATCCCAAAAGATCTGTTAAATATTTGACCTTAAAGCACCAAACCACTCATAAGTTTGAAAATGTGAAAGAAAATACACTTTCAGAAGTTCAAAGGCAAATAAATACATGGAAAAATGTTCAAATATGTGATGAAAACTTGCAATCATCAATATACAAATGTACCTCTAAATAGTCTCAATATATAATTTAAAAGAAAATATAAGGAGAATACAAGAATACAATTCCATTTAAAATTGTATCAAAATAATAAAATACCTAGGAATAAACTTGACCAAAGAAGTGAAAGATCTATATTCTGAAAATTATAACACCTAGATAAAAGAAATTAAAGATAACATAAATGGGAAGATATTTCACACTTATGAAATGGAAGAAAAATTTTTTTAAGATTTTTTTTTACTTATTTGAGATAGAGAGTGAGACCGAGAGCTGGGAGACAGAGGGAGAGGGAGAAGCAGGCTCCTCACTGAGCAGGAAGCCTGAGATGGGGCGTGATTCCAGGACCCTAGGATTATGACTTGAGTCAAAGGCAGATGCTCAACCGAGTCACTCAGGTACCCCAAGAACAAATATTTTTAAAATTTCTACGCTGCCACAAGCAATCTACATATATAATGCAATCCTTATCAAAATACCAATAGCATTTTCTAAAGAACTAGAACAAGTAATCTTAAAATTTGTGTGGACCCACAAAGGACCCTGAATAGCCAAAGCAATCTCAAAAAAAGAACAAAACTTGGAAGAATTACAATCTCAGATTTCAAGGTATTTTACAAAGCTATAGTAATTGAAATAGTCTAATATTGGCACAGAATTAGACACACGGATCAATGGAATGGAATAGAAAACCCAGAAATAAACCCACAATTATATGGACAACTAATCTTTAACAAAAAAAGCAAATACTACGGTAAAAACTCTCTTAAATGAATAATGCTGGAAAGACTGGAAAGCTACATGCAAACTGCTACATGCAAAAGTTTGCAACTGGGCCACTTTCTTGCACAGTACACTAAAGAAAACTGGAAATGGATTAAAGACCTACATGTGAGACCTGAAACCATAAAAATCCTGGATGAGAACATAGGCAGAAGCAACTTGTACTTTGACATTGGCCACACCAACTTCATTCTGCATATGTCTCCTGAGACAAGAGAAACAAAAGCAAAGTTAAACTATTGGGACTACATGAAAATAGAAAGCTTTTGCACAGCAATGGAAACAAAACCAACAGAACTAAAAGACTGCCTAGTGAAGGGGAGAAGATATTTGCAAATGGCATATCTGATAAAGGTTAGTATCCAAATATATAAAGAACTGATACAACTCAACCAAATAATCCAATTAAAATGGGCAGAAGATATGAATAGATATTTCTCCAAAGAAGACGTCTAGATGGCCAACAGATGTAAAAAGAGGCTCAACATCACTCATCATTAGGGAAATGCAAATCAAAACCAGAATGAGAAGTCACCTCACACCTGTCAGAATGGTTAAAACAAAATACACAAGAAAAGACAAGGTTTGGCAAAGATGTGATGAAAAAAATCCTCCTGCATATTGGTGGGAGTATAAACTGGTGCTGCTACTGTGACAAACAGTATGTAGTTTCCTTAAAATATTAAAAATACCAATACCATATGATCCAGTAGTTCCACTGCTAGGTATTTACCCAAAGAATATGAAAACACTCATTCAAAAAGATATATGCAACCCTGTTCACTGCAGCATTATCTACAACAGCCAAATTATGCAAGCAGCCCAAGTGTCCATATACATATGAACATACCTACACACACTGTGGAGTATTACTCAGCCATAAAAAATAATGAGATCTTGTCTTTGCAACAACATGGATAGACCAAGAGGTTATAATGAGTTTATAAGAGGTTGAGTGAAATAAGTCAGAAAGAGAAAGACAAATACCATGTGATCTCATTCATATGTGGAATTTAAGGAAAAAAAAAACAACAACAAATGAACAAAGAAAACCAGTTGGTAAACAAAAAACAGACTCACCTAAAGTGAACAAAATGATGGTTACCAGAGGGGAGAAGGGTAGAGGTATGGGTAAAATAGGTGAAGGGGATCAAGAGTACACTTATCATGATAAGCACTGAGTAATGTATAGAATTGTTGAATCACTATATTGTACACCTGAAACTAATGTAACATTTTACGTTAACCATACTGGAATTTTAAAAAAGAATAAATAAGCAGACAACTAAAAAAACAACCCCCAGAAGTGCTTAGAAATCTAGGAATATCTAAATCAATTAAAACATATTCACATCATGGATTTATACTTAGTTCAAAAACAATAATGTAAATATATAATGAAAAGATTAAAATGATATAATGATAAGATTAGATTACTAAAATATTGTATTATTATAGAAAATATTATTTTGTTAAAAATTTTACAAGCACACCTATATGATTTTAAAAATCAAAAAAATATTTTTAACAATAATGTGAAAAAAGGAAAATAAAAACTTATTTATTGGGTTTTGGTTTTAGAGAAGTATAAGACACCTGTATTTCCAAAGACCTCCACTCACTTTGTCCCAAGACAAGCTATTCCCATGGCTTCGACATTTGTTCTCTTGGAAGAGGTGTAGGTAATGGCAGCTAAATGATTATTAGGCTGTCCTCAGTCCTCAGTCTATTCTTTTATCCCTCCCTCAAGTGTCTGTTCAGAGTAAAGGAAGTTTTAATTATTAGAACAGTCTTAAAACAGATCAACACTATATCATAAATTAAACTACTAAGTATTCCTCTCGCCTAACCCTTCCTGTTTTCAAGCAGGGCTGATCTCTCTGGCTATTTCCACTAAGTTTATTTCTGTAAGTAGAACCAAATTTTTCAATAATGTATAATGCATTTTAATACATGGATTTCTTTGAATATATTCACTTTATCTTAAGGTTTTCCTCTTTTAGAATGGTGAATTATATAAACTGATATTTCTAATATTAAACTATCTGCAAATTTCAAAATAAATATTTCTTGGTCATTTCTATTCTTTTGCATACTAATTGATTCAATGCATTAATATGAAATTTAATATTTCCAATACATAAAAGTGAAAAGGGTCTCAATTTTTCTTATACTGATTATGTATAGGTTGGGCATTATATTCAAAGATCATTCATCAACTGATTGAAGAGATTTCTACATTTTCTTATTAGATTTTTGTACTATGAGACTAGAAAGGAGTGAGGTACTAATTACTTTTTCTTTTCTTTTCTTTTTTTGAGAGAGAGAGAGAGAAAGAGAGAGCTAATGAGCTGATGGTGGGGGGAGGGGGAAGGCAGAGACAGAGAGAGAGAGAATCTCAAGCTGCCTCCACTGTCAGTGTGAAGTCCAATGCAGCACTCATTCCATGACCCTGAGATCATGACCTCAGCCAAAATTAAAAGTCAGACACTTAATCGACTGAGCCACCCAGGTGCCCCAGTACTACTTTGTTACCAAAGATGGCAATTTTGGCAAATCATTCTTTTGAGCTGATCTCCAAGAGTAATATAAAGTTACTTGAATTTCAGTCTATATGTTAGACCAGTATAATCCTTGTTGTTTTTTATTCCCTTCCTTCTCAAGGACAGATGACATATTAACAAAACCCAGGTTTCCCTATATTCTAATTCTCTTATAATTTTTTGAAAATATGATTAATTTTAATAAGGTAAGTTAATATTTATGCTGATGTTTTTCCAAATGCTTTACCCTTAAAAGATTAGTATCATCAACAAAAATTTGAAAGGTATTTAATTCTTCTATCTACTAACACCCTATGTATTTTGAAAGGTATATACGAAGAGTAAATGGATGTAGTCACATCTTCATATTATGTCTTTTTGATATTACAAAATGTAGTCTATTTAAATGTATGAATATGCTATAACCCAAATGACATAAAAATTATCTACATTGTGAATTTAATACAAAAATATAATACACTGGTACATACCTCATGTGGCCTAATTGTACATTTTTTCTCTTGTCTGAAGAGATGCATGAAACACTGTATTTTCAGAAATCCAAATGTTACTTACATTTTACAGTGCCTATGTGATTTTTATATTTTTGTATCAACATGTATAATTGGAAAGGCAACTCAAATTTTTATGGAATCAAAAACATTATAGCATATGAACATATTTGATTTACATACAATTTCTAACTGAATTTTATGCATAAATGAAGTTGACATGTACTTATTAAAAAATTGAGACATTATATTAGCAAGAATACTTTGCTATTTATTTGCCCCATAGGCAAAAAATCATTGAAAAAATTACCTAGCAAAAAGCATATAATTTACATTTAGATCTCAGATTTTGAAAATTTATTACATTGTTCCCTTCACATAAAATGTATATGATTTATTTGATAAAAGCTTTCAAATATGTTTTTAGTCTTTTGTGTAAGTTTTAAAATTAGTTAATTTTAGATAGTTATTATTTCTATTTTATGTTGCTTATTGCCATATGTATGTTAAGTAGTTTTTAAAGTCAGTTTTATTATAATCATTGTAGACATCATGAATAAAATCATTAATTTTATCCAATTATTCTTGTTCAGTCTGATATTCTAAGCATATTTTAACTAATAGTTGAATTTCCCTAAATTATAATAATCTGTTTTTTCTAAAGCATTATTCATTTTAAAGTTCTCTAATGACTAAGGAATTGATTGGCTAATTAAGAATTAAAAAACTCGAAGTGAATCTGCTTCTGGGCAGAGTGAAAAGTTTCTACATTTTTTTGATAAAATTATTTATTATAAATCTTGATTATATTAGCCCTATTATCAGTAAAGGGAATTTGGTGTTATTTCTTTTCTTCTTTTTTTTTTTTTTTTAGAATATAGAAATACCATAGATATTTGGGGATTCATTCTTTTTTTTCAAAATTAATTACTGATTGTCTATATTTTTCCAGGAAGCCAATAAATATTTTTAAATGAATGCAAAATGGCAAGACACAGGGATGAAAAAACAGACAATGGCTCTGCCAAATAAAGGCCCATTAGGAAAGATGGATGATAACAAGACAAATAAATAGTAAAATTATAGGTTTTAACTTATTGCATGAATAAAATAAAACAAAGTAAAACAGAGCTTGTCTGAGTGGTAGTGGGAGGATAGTATTATATATAGTGCCATCCGGTAAGGCCTTCGAAGAAGTGACATGTGACTAGCAGTCCTAATCACAAGGATAAGACAGCTATGTCACAATCTGAAGGAACAGTATTACTAGCAGTCAGAAAAAGAGGTGCAACCCCTGAATTTGAATGATGCTGTTGTGTTCCCGGCACAGATTCTTTAAGTGGACTAAAGAAAGATTCGTAGAAAATGCCACAAGGCAGGTAGGGGCCAGATGATGTATGGCTAGGTGAGTCATATAAAGGATTTGAATAGCATTATATATCCAGTGGAAAGCCACTGAAATGATTTAAAGAAGTAAAATAACACAACCAGATTTTTTTAATATAAACAACAACCTGATTACAAAAGGAGGTACAATCCTCTTTGTCAGACAGAACAGTCAAAACAGTAAGGTTATTAAGTAGACCATAAGAGAAATGGTGGATTAGTCAATAGTGTTAAGAAGAGTGAGAATTGTACAGATTTGGGATATACCCGAGTCAGAACTTGATGAGGGATTGGCTGATAGAATAAGCAAAATATAAAAAAATGAGATCAGATAAAGGTAATTAGATTTGAGCTATTATAATGACTGAGCAGTAATCAATCTGATCAATCAGAGTAAAATATCATTCTAAGGTTATTTCAAAGGAAATAACCTTAAGGTGAAAGGCCTTCCACAAGACGGAGCCCTGTTCCTTTGAAAAATTGAAAAGTGCTCAATTAGGTGTACCCAGACACTGAAAAGGAAGTAAGAGGAGAAAACTCAGAGGCTGATAAAAATTAGATAAAGTTGTCATTCATACTTAAAATGTAGAAGTAGAAACAGCAACAAAAAATTATTGACTTAAGACTTTGTTAAAATACCCTAAAGTCAGAAAACCTAGAGATGACTATTGTACTGGTGGGGGACAAGAAGTTAAAAGACTTCATGTGTGGATTTGGAAGTTAAGTCCAAGTTCAGATATGTTCCAAGAATTATTTGTTCAAATTCTGAAAAACTATGGAAAAAACTCGAGTTCTGTTAATCATAAGAAAACTTATTGTATATCTTTTATATAGCCAGAATTGCTACATTTTTAAATTTTTAATTTGTTTTAATACTTGAACATGAAAACAGATGTCTGCCTCTTTCATGCAAGGCTTAAGACAATGCAGGAAGATGGTGAGAATAATAAATCATGGTCTTGGTGATAGGGGCTTTATGGTTTTTTCTATTCTTAATTTTATCATTATAAATTAATAGAACAGAAAAATTTTTAGATAATATCTAAGGCAAAACACTAATTTTACAGAAGAAAAATAAGATTTGGAGCATTTGTGTAAATTTACTTTCTTAGTGACAAGTTAATATAGGAATTAGAATTAAATATCTGAATCCTAGGTAGTGATTATTCTTAAGGCTTGAAAATTTAGTGATATTCTCATCTCAATTTTCAAAAAATAATAAGATAAACTGATATAATAGCCAAATTCTTTAACAAGATTTTTTAGCTTAAAAATGACATGCAAGTATTCCTAATTATACACATACTAATCTGAGTAAGACGAAGGATCCTATTTTAAAGGAGCTGAGTTGGAAATTCAATAACATTAATAACATTATTGGTATGACAGCAATATTATATCAATTCTGTAATTAAATCAACACCTTTTATTATATACACATACTAATGTACTGTGTCAAATAAAAACATCTCATGTAAGTTATCAGCATGAAGAACAAAATATATATTTCATGCGGAAATGACACTGGATTTTTTTCTTAACATATTTTTAATGGAAAAATGGTAACTTTTATACTAGATTCATCTATTTCCATTGGGAATAATGTTCTAAAATGCATAGTAGTACAGAACTAGTATAATAGCAGGATCGAAGGGAAAATTAATGTTTCAGCAAGATAATTAAATACAATGCAAATGCATTTGTTCATTTGCACATCATTTATGCTGAGTCTAATGACATAAAAACACATTAAAGTAAATTTACATTATTTTTATCTATAGTATTTTATCTATGCAATTGGCAAAATTTTACGGAATTTTATAAACAATGATTTAAGATTTGTGAAGTGAAACATACCTTGTCATAAAAATTTTTGAAATGTAATTTAGTAATATATATCAAAAGCTATGAAAATGTTAGTACATTTTGAACTAAATATTCATCTTGTAAGAATTGAAGCAAAGAAAAAATATGTGTACACAAAGGTATGAATTCATCAAAATACTAAGAAGAAATCTCACTTAGTTAACACTAAGTCCCAAGTATTTTCCTAAATGCATTAACATTTCTGATTGTCTAGTTTACTCTTTTGATTAAATAAATAGAATTGACCTGATTTTGTAATATTCTGTATAATGTAAGCATTAATCACTATAATGGTTTTCCTTCTCCTACTACTCAGCTAATTAAAAACCCATGGTCAGGAATCTTTTCTGAGGTTGATAGATGAGCATCACAGAATGAATACAATTATACACAAAGTGTATAATTTTTTATTATAATAAAAAAGATGTAAAGCCACTATCACCAAGTGTATATGCAAGTAGAATTGGTAGAAGTTTTTGACTCCAAGATTAAAACATTCAATTACCCTTAATATAAAGCACTGTTAAATTTAAAGGATGTAAGAGTTTTTAATCTTAGAGTGCATATGGTTCAAAGTACTGCTCAAGTCTATCATTTTTTTCTTGGACTTTTGTCTGCACTTACATCACAGAAAGTGGGGTTTTGAAGTTCTGTACTATTATTGCATACTACCTACTTTTGTGTTCAAATCTGTTAATAGGTGTAAAAATGTCCATAGTATCCAAAATGATATGCAGATTAAATGTAATCCCTATCAAAAAGGGAAATCCCTATCAAAAAATCCCTATCAAAAAAAAGTGGCACTTTTCTCAGAAATAGAAAAAAAAAGTCCTAAAAATGTAGGAAAATACAGAAGACCCCAAATAGTCAAAACAATCTTGAAGAAGGAAAACAAAGTTGGAGACATCAAACCTCCTGATTTCAAACTATATTACAAAGCTATAATCATTAAAACAGTATGGTACTGAGCTAAAAACAGGCATGTAGACTAGTGAATCAGATCAGAGAGCCCAGACATAAACCTGCAGTCACCAGTCCACTAACTTTTGACAAGGCACCAAGGAAAAGATAACCTTTTCAGTAAAGGATGTTGGGAAAGTTGGATATTTACTTGCAAAAGAATGAAACTGGATCTTTATCATATACTAGTCACAAAAGATTAACTTGAAGTGGATCAAACACTTAAATGTAAGATGTGAAACTATAAAACTCTTAGATGAAAACACAAGGGAGATATCCTTGGCAATGATTTCTTGGATAAGACACGAGAAGCATGGTAGGCAGCAAAAGCTAAAATAAACAAGTGGTATCTTTTAAACTAAAGAGTTTTTAAATTAAGGAAATATTCCATAAACTGAAAAGTCAACCTATGGAATGAGAGGAAATATTTGCAAACCATATATCTGATAGGGGTTAATTTTATATAAATATTTATACTACTTGATAACAACAACAAAAGAGCAAATAATCTAATTTTTAAAAAATTTTGGGCAAAGGTCCTGAATAAACATTTTCCCAAAGAAAACATACAGATGGCCAGCAGGTACATGCAAAGATGTTCAATATCACTAATCATCAGGGAAATGCAATTCAAAACCACAATCAGGTACCACTTCACACCTGTTATGATGGCTATTATCAAAAACATATAAGATAACAAATGTTGGAAAGGGTGTGGAGAAAAGATAACCATTGTATACTGTTGGTGAGAATGTAAATTACTGTATCAACTGTAGACATTATGTAAAACACTATGGCCATTCCTCAAGAAATTAAAAATAGAACTAACTACGAAATGATCCAGCAATCCCATTCCTGCATATATAACTGGAGGAAATGAAATCAGTATCTTTAAGAGATATTGGAACACCTATGTTCACTGAAGCATTATTCACCACAGCCAAGATATAGAAACAACCTAAATGTTCTTTGATGCTCATATATGGATATTATCCAAACATTAAAAGAAGAAGTACTTCCATTTGCAACAACATTGATGAACAGTGAACACAGATGACATTGTTCAAAGTCAAGTAAGTTAAAGGAAGACAAATATTGTATGGTTTCACTTACATATAAAATCTAAAAGAAAAAAATAATTGTAAAATTTTCTGTTATTTCCCTCCATTATATAATTGGGTCCCATGATAAAGGAAATCACATAGTATAAAAACTTATATTCAATTCATTTATTACTATCTTTTAAACATACTGTTGGAAGAAAATTACCTGTAAGTAAATATGGCTAGCAATTTCTCCCATCCTGTCTGAGCAATGCCTCTCCTCCCAATAAGAGGTAGAGGCTAGGGGTGCCTGGGTGGCTCAGTGGGTTAAAGCCTCTGCCTTCAGCTCAGGTCATGATCCCAGGGTCCTGGGATCGAGCCCCGCATCGGGCTCTCTGCTCAGCGGGGAGCCTGCTTCCCCTCTCTCTCTGCCTGCCTCTCTGCCTTTAAAAAAAAAAAAAAAAAAAAAAAAAAAAAAAAAAAAAAGAGGTAGAGGCTATTTCCTCATCCTTAAATCTTCACTGGTTTTGTGACATACTCTTTCCAATAGGAAGTGACAGAAGTGATTTTCTTAGACTTCTCAGCCTATCTGTATCTAAAGAAAACATTCAGGGTAGATTTCACCCTCTTAGAGCCCCATGCCACTGTGTAAGAATTCAGATTACTCTGCTTTAGTATTCCAGTGGGATCCCAGCATTTCTAGGTATCCCCAGAAGAGGATCTAGAGAGAATAATAAAGTTATCTTAAATGTTCCAGCCCCAATCTCTCAGCTAAATTTGCCTACATAAATAACTCTAACTGACACCATATGGAGCAAAAAACATTGTAAATTTGAGCCTAGTTATACAGTAAAGGATTAATCTTACTCAAGAAAAGCTTTGTCTTTACCCTGGCTCCTGGGAGGTAACTCTAAACCTTTGACACCCCCTGCCTGATAATAGTATCTTTGTTTTCTTGGGGGTCTTTGGCCATGCTAGATAGTCTATGTTAACAACATGATTTATGATGGGGGCCATGCTGGCTATGGGGTACCAGAAAGACTTCTGGAAGGGAGGCTAGGGTTATCCATGCTGGTCATCAGTCATGTCCACACAACCACTTCTCTGTGAAAACTCTAGATACCAAGGTTCAGGAGCCTTTCCTGGTTGTAAGTGCTCCATGCATATTGTCACACAATGTTGCCGGAAAATTAGGGACTATGTCTATGGCTCCACTGGAAAAGCACAATGGGAAATTCCGTGCTTGAAGTCTCCTACACCTTGCCTTATGTGTTACGTCCCTTGGCTGACTTTAATCTCTATCCTTTTACTATAATAAACCATAATTGTGAGAATAACATTTTAACTGAGTTTGATGGGTCCTTCCAGTGAATTATTGAACCTGTGGCTGGTCTTGGGGACCCCTGCAGATGTAGTTACTATCAGAATTGAGATAGATCTTGAAGACCCCTGAACTTGGAGTTGATGTCAAAAATGAGAGTGGTGTTGGGGACTCCTGAACTTTGCACCAGTTAACCCACAAAGATATGAAAAAAAAATAAGGTTAAGTCATTCATTTTACTGCATTTATTGCACATCAATAGACAGTCAAAACACAATTTAAATAAATTATTTAATTTCCAAGATAACTAAGCCAAAATTCATTCTAATAGAAACCAAACATCATCACTAAATATATGCTCATCAGCATAGATCCATTTTTCCTTTTCTGCTATGTTAATGTGGAAAATTTCACCTATAATATCTAACTACACATATTTAAAATTAATTATGTTTAGGGGCACCTGGGTGACTCAGTTGGGTAAGCATCTGTCTTTGGTTCAGTATATGATCTCAGGGTCCTGGGATTCAGCCCCATATACAGCTCCCTGCTCAGCAGGTAGTCTGCTTCTTCCTCTCCCTCTGTCCCTCCACTCATGCTCTCTCCTTCTTCTCTCAAATAAATAAAATATTTTAAAAATTTAAAAAATTTAAAAAATAAATATGTTTAGTGTCTTTCTTGTTTTACTTATTTCCATATGTGTAATAGTGTGTGTATATGAGTGGGCATGCATGACCATGCATCTGCTTCCTTTTTAGCTAATTCAAAGAAGATGAAGGCATGTGGGGGATATATGTTTCAAAAGGTTTTAAAATGACCAACCATATAAAATATCTTAAAAAAACAGAAATTTAGTGACAGTTGGATGGCTCAATTGGCCTAGCATCTAACTCTTTATTTTGGCTGAGGTCATGATTTCAGGGTCCTGAGATCAGACCCATGTTGGGCTCTGCACTCAGACCAGAGTCTGCTTGAGATTCTCTCTCCCTCTCCCTCTGCCATTACCCCTGCTCATGTGTGTGTTCTAAGTAAATAAATTAATAAAGTCTTTTTAAAAAGTCACAGAAATTTAGAACAAAAAGTTATTAGAAATAGTACAACTGAATTGCTTTTTTTTTTTCAGTTGAGGAAGTTGAAAAATACAGCATATAAGTGATTTACTATAGGTCACATAACTTCTACCTCACAAAGCCAAGAACCAAAATCCAGTGAATGTAAGGTTTTCCCCACCATTCCATCTTGCAGTGTTAACACAATTTTATAGCAAAATGAAAGAATATATTTTAAATAATCAATAAAGACCCATAGAAATTGTTAAGGTCTCTAGCTAACTACCTCAGAGGTAAATGAAGCATTAGACAAATTGGGTACCTCACAACCTGAGATAATGATCTATCACAGCTCATACTACTGCCACTGCCAGAATGACTTACTTGCTTGTTCCCAATTATGAAATATGAAAAATGAATAACTGTTTTGTTTAGCAACTAACATACTTGGTAAGTATTACCAAATGAAAAAAGTCACATGGAAATGCCATGCTAATTAGAATGGTATAAGAAAGAATTCTGACATGAATGTCCCAGATTAGAAAGCAGAAAAAAATAATTCCTTTGTAAGACCATATCTCCAGTGATAATCAAAACCAAAAACTAGAAAATCTAAATATGTGTTAAGTAATTCAGACTGGTTGACATACTCAAGATTATGAAAGAAAGAATACAATCTGGATATAACATGTTTCTAGAGATTCACATGAGCATCAACTACTAATATTTATAGGAAATCAAATTTAGATGGACAATATCTACATATTTATGCCTGTATTATATACATTATTCACATAATTTATATGTGAAATAGTTAATCTAAATTATTTTCCTATGTATCTACCCTTAAAAATAAATGCAGTACATATCATAAAGAACATTCAAGTATATATTAGCTAACTTTTGGGGATATCTTTCATATTTAAAAGGATATTATTATTTTTAAGTTTACTGTTTAAATCTAGCCAAAGAGTTCATTTAAATAAAGCAATTTGCTTAGGTAACATGTACTCTATTTTTCAGGTGATAGATGGAAATTTTTATAACTACCATTAAACATATTTTCTTAATTTAAATTGCTACAATATACAGAAATAGTGGATTACATGCCTGTAATTTTTTAAAAATATTTTATTTATTTATTTGACAGACAGAGATATCAAGTAGGCAGAGAGGCAGGCAGAGAGAGAGAGAGGAGGAAGCAGACTCCCTGCGGAGCAGAGAGACTGATGTGAGGCTCGATCCCAGGACTCTGGGATCATGACCTGAGCCAAAGGCAGAGGCTTTAACCCACTGAGCCACCCAGGCGCCCCTACATGCATGTAATTTAGACTTCTGGTTTTTTGCAATGATTTCAAAGTAAAACATAGTTTTAATTTTAAAACTTTCACTGGAATTATTTCAACATTAAATGATTACCTTGAGGTATATTTAAAAGAGCATTTCTATATGTACCTGTGTTATATTCATTGTTGACTGCATGGTTGAAGAACCCCAGTGAAAACATTGAATATTGACTTGCAGTCTACGAACTACTTCACTCTATAAAAATTTGTTTCAAAACATAAAATACTAACAGGAAAATTAAAAAAAAATTTCAGCCAAATATTTGTATTCTGTGATTCAAATTAAAAAATAAAAATTTTACGTGAACAACACTTGTCATCACAGAGCTGGATCATGTTTCCCATCCTCATATTTTTACGTTCAGTTAGATATGGTCATGTAATAAGTTCTAAGCAATGCAGTGAGAGCAGCTAGTATTTCTGATGAACACATTTCTAGGGGTATGAATGCTCTCTCTCTCTCTCTCTCTCTATACATATATATATGTTTGTGTAATATATATTAATATACATAATATAATGTAGAAATATGTTTTATTATAACATGCACGTATAGTACACATTCCTCCATGATATTATATATAATATGTAATATATGCTTTGCATATATATATTCCTATATGCTCTTCCCCTCTTTCCCATTGTCTGGGAGCTAGAAATGGATATAATATTCAATTGAATCCTATGTCGAAGAAAGTGGAGCCCCCCTGTGGCCCAATGGCTCTGGCAATGAAAAAGTCCACTTCAAATTGTTATATGAGCAAAAATCATTCATTTCATTTTAAGCCACCTAATGATCTGGGTATATTTCTTAGTATGATGTAGCCTACAAAGATTATTGTATAGCTTTGTACTGAAATATGGATCTTACCAAAAAAAACCCACAAAATATTTTAAAATTATAAATATTTAATAATTTCATGTTATTCAACAGAAAATAGTATCTACTTTTAGAAGGCAGACTGATTTTGGAGGCTGAATAGGAGACCATAATAATCAGTAACAAAATATTTAGAACATCTACTACCTACATTAAATTGAAAAGCAAATCAAGTGACTACTTAGATTGTAGTTCTGGGAGATAAGTTTGGAAAAAGTTGGCATATTATTGAACATTGACTACTGTTCACGGTGTTTAGCAAGATATCATAAGAAAGATTAACTCAGGCAAGAATTAGCCTGCTTTCAAGTACAGATAAAAATAAGTTACATCTATAAGTGTAAGAGTTCAGAGTGGGAATAGTAAACATCTTCTGGATCTATACAACAGAAAATATGATGAAAAAGGTTATGAACAAAGATGATCTATTACAAGTTCCTGAAAACAAGGGGATTTGGCCTTGAGCAAAGTTCTGATTAAGTATGTTGACTTCCCACACAGGCTATTGTTTCACCCAGCTCAGAATTTTCAATTAAGTTAAGAAAAGAAAGAGGACAATAAATCAAAGAAAGAAAGTTGACTTTGTACCTTAAGTTTGGGGAGGTGAGGGAAAGTATGTATTATTACCAACACATGAAATGGAAAGAAAAAAATAAGAGAAATATAATTTTTTTAAAAAATTATTTTAAAATAATTTTAGACTTATAGGAGAGTTATAAGGATAATCAAGACAGTTCCTTTATATTTTTCAAACAGCTTCCTTAATGTCAACAGCTTATATAACCACTGTATATTCATTAAAGCTGAGAATTTAATATCGACATAGCACTATTAACCAAAACATATATATAGTTCATAATTTAGCCACTTTTCTTTCTACTAATACACTTTTTTCTGTTCCAGGATATAAGTAGGATAGCAATTTGTCAGTGTTTCTTCGTTTTTCATGGATCTTTATATATTCAAAATACACTGATCAGGTATTTTTTGAATGTCCCTCATTTGAGGACTGCCTGATATTTTTTCATTAGACTAGGGTTATGGATTTGAGGCAGGGAATCACATAGGTAAATGTATTTCTCTTTGTATCATGCAAGCGGGAACATAACAGCAATATGATTTAACATTGGTGATATGAACCTTCCCTTAGAGTTAGGGGAACTTCCCTGCCACGTTTTCTTACTATGAAGTCATTCTTTCCCTTTCCAGACTCTCATTAGAAGAAAGAGATCCTGTCCAGTCCATCCTCAGGAAGAAGTATGAGAAATTAAGTTCCATCTCTGGAAAGAAGAATATCAAAGAATTTGTAGGCTTATTTTAAATCTATCACGGTAAATTAATATAAGAAATAGTGTAAAGCTTCTTAAGTGTCCCATTTCTCAAAGTCTGACACATTGATTTTGGAATATATCAGTGAATCTTGCCTAAGAGCAATGACTATATTCTAATGTGTGTTTTCTGTTTCCCCTCATCCTTTCTTTCAACATTATTGGACTTATTCAACAGGAAGATTTGTTCCTTCTATCCCACTTATTTTACATATCCAAATATTTACTTATGTCAGTATGGATTCACATATATACACATATTTTATTCTCTGGGTTATTATACCATACTATAGATATTTATTTGTTTAAAATGTGCCACTTTCTCCACTGAGAGCTCTTTCACTCATTTACTGTGTCTTTTTCACATGCCCTTATCCTTTCTTTTGTGGCTCTTGTCTTTTTTAGCATCACAAGATGCTCCAGGTTTATCTCATATATGCTGCCATCAACTCCGAATCAGTCATTTCTCTGGGAAAACTGGCTCCTTTTTTACAATATAAAATGTGGGTCTGAGTATGGTCATTGCTACTGCTTGTCATCAATTTTGATCCTTTTAGTGAATGCAGTTAGAAAACATATATGTATGTGAACTCATATATCCACCTATCATTATTACAATCTATCTCTGTGTGTGTATGATGTGTATATGCCTATATGATTTAAAGTGATTTCATGTTGATATTCCAACTATAATTCTGTTAGACAAAGTTCATTCTAGTCTTAAAATCTTTCTTATTATAGCTGTTTTTTGACAGTGAGAAACCTGATTCCCATTACGTGTGTGTGTGTGTGTGTGTGTGTAGTTTTTACAAACAGTTATATTTTGACTTCATATTTAGGGTATACACTAAAAATATGGCTCTCCAAAATTGCTTACACAGCTCTTCTGCCAAAATTGCTTACACAGCTCTTTTTCAGCAAGGTTACATTGTATATTTGCAATATGGTTTGATTCCATTTTTACAGTCTGTATCCCATACTTTTATCCCCCTAATGCCCTAGTTGATTTTTTATTACATATGATAAAGCCTCTCTTTTTGTTGTATGACTCTATGGTTTCTGACACATGCAGAATCACATATGTCCACCATAATGCCATACAGAACAGCTCCATCATCCAAAGAATAGACAAGTGCAGTCCCTTTCTTGCCAGCCACTCTCCCCCCTGTCTCCTGGCAATCAAGCTGTCTTCTGTCCCTGTGATTTTTCTATTTCCCAGATTGCCATATAAATGAAACCATGCAATACGTAGATTTTTGAATCTGACTTCTTTTATTTAACAAACAACATATATGAGTCACTGATATTTTTGTAATAGCTGATTTTCTAAATTGTTGAGCAACATTTCCTTGTATGTATGTACCACAGTTTATTTAGCAATTCACCTGTTAAAGTACAACGTGTTTATTTCCAATTCTTGGTGATTATGATAATAGCTGTTATAAATGTTCATATATGTTATGTAAACAAAGGTTTGTAGTGCACTTGTGAAAACCTAGTCAGATTGTAGGTTGGACAGTAAGTGAATTTTTAACTTTATAAAAAGTTATTGAAGTTTTTTCAAGTGACTGTCATTTTACATTACCAGTAGCAATACTTGCATGTTCTAGTTACTCCACATCCCAGTCTACACTTGTTACACTCCCCTTATTTGATTACCACCCATCTAGTGAGTGTGAACTTGTACCTCATGATATTATTGCTATTACTATAATGACAAATAATATTAAGTATAGTTCATGTATTTATTTGCCACCCACTTCTCTTCTTTGGGAAAAGGTCTGCTCAGATCTTTTGCCCTTTCTAAACATTTTAAAACTTTACTTTGGAATAATGACAGATACATGGGAAGCTGTAAAGATAGTACTCACATGAACCTTTCACCCAGTGTGACCAAGGTACAGCTATTAAAAGTATAATTCAATATCAAAAACAGAGAATTAACATTGGCAAACTGTGAGTGTATAATTCTACGTCATTTTATAGTATGTAGAGATTCATATAATGTGTCACTGCAGTTGAGATTAAAAAAAAATTATCAAGGATCTCTTTCAGACTACTCATTTATAGTTTCCCCAAAACACCCTGCTTATCATTTCTAGCATCTGGTACCCACTCCTCTATACCCAATTTCTATAATATTTTCACTTCAAGACTTATACAAATGGAATTAAGTAACATGTGACTTTCTGAGATTGGTGTTTTAATTTAGCATAATGCAACTAATGTACATCCAAATTGTTGCATTAATCAATAATCCAATCCTTTTAGTGCTGAATTATATTCCATGATATAGATATATCATAGTTTGTTTAACCATTCAGTCAATGAAAGACATTCAGGTTATTTCTAGTTGTTGACCATTAGAAATAAAGCTACTGTGAACATGTGACTGTGAATTTTTTTGTGAATATAATTTTTCATTTCTCTGGAATATATGCCCCCAAAATACATTTGCTGAGGTATACGGTAGGTAATGCTTACTTTTGTTAAAAGACTATCATATTTTTTCTGATGTAGCTATATCATTCTAGATCCACACCAGCAATGTATGAGATGAGTGATTCAGGTTCTCTGCATCCTTGTCAGCATTTGGTGTTGACAGTCTTGCATATTTTAGTCATTCTGACAGGCATGTAGTGGTATTTCATTGTGGTTTAATTTGTATCTCCCTAATGCCTAAAGATGTTGATCCTATTGAAGTGCTATTTGGCATTTGTGTGTCCTCTTATGGAAAATGAATGTTCGTTTCTCTGGAAAATTTTCCAACTGGAATTGTTTTTGTGGTTATTGCTTTGTTATTTTGTTATTGTTTTGCTTTGCTATTGAGCTCTGAGAATTCTCTAAATACAAGGCTTTTGTAGGATATGTATTCTGCAAACATTATTTTTCCAATCTGCACTAAGTCTCTTTTTTTTTCCCACTGGGTCTTTTGAGGAAAAAATGTTTAATTTTGAAGTCCAGTTTATGAAGGTTTCTTTTTGTGGATTGTGCTCTTGGTATCAAGTCTAAAAATTATTTGTCTTGCCTTGATTCCCAAGTATATTCTATTTTGTAAAAACTTCAGATTTTTAAGATTTTTTTCTAAAAGTTCTCTTGAAGTAATTAATTTTTGTAAGGTTTGAAATTTAGTTCCAAGTTCTTTTTTCTTCCTATGAAAGTCACATTGCTTCACATCATTTACTTAATAGGCTATTCTCTCTCCGCTGTGTTATTCTGTATCAATGTCAGTGATCAAGTGGGCATATTTGTGTGGATCTTCTCTGAGATTCCATTCTATTCCTTTAATTTGCATGTCTATCTTCCAACAGAACAATACTGTCTAATTACCACAGCTATACAGTAGATATTAACATTAATAGAGTGACTCTTTCTATGTTATTCTTTTATAAAATTGTTGTACTTATTCTGAGTCCATTTTCTTTCCACACAAATTTTATAATAAGTCCATCTATAGATATATTTTTTTCTGGATTTTTTTAAGAATTATGGTGAACTGTACATACATTTGGGAAAAAATGACATCTGTTATGTCAAATTTTCTAATCCATGAACATATGCTATTTTCATGAAGATATACTATCTTCATTTAGATATTATAAAATTTTATTTCATTTTTATTTTTTTTAGTGATCAGTTTAAAAGTCCTAAACAAGTTTGTTAGATTCATACAAAAGCGTTTTATTTTAATAATTGATTGGAAATAGTGCTGCCACATCTATAACTTTGACAAAGCAGGAAGGAATATCCAATGGAAAAAAGACAACAAATGGTGTTGGGAAAACTGGACAGCAACATGCAGAAGAATGAAATTGAACTACTTTCTTATACCATACACAAAAAATAAATTCAAAACGGTTGAAAGACCTAAACTTGAGACCTGAAACCACCAAAACCCTAGAGGAGAACACAGGCAATAACCTCTTTGACCTCAGCCACAGCAACTTTTTATTAAACATGTCTCCAGAAGTAAGGGAAACAAAAGCAAAAATGAACTATTGGAATTTTATCAAGATAAAAATTTGTACACAGAAAAGGAAACAATCTAACAAAACTAAAGGGCAACTTACAGTATGGGAGAAGATAATCACAAATAATGTATCAGATAAAGGGCTAATATCCAAAATCTATAAAGAGCTTATCAAACCCAACACTCAAAAACCAAAAATTCAAGTCAAGAAATGGGCAGAAGACATGAAGAGACATTTCTCCAAAGAATACATAGAAATGGCTAACAGACACATGAAAAAATGTTCAACATCACTCCTCATTAGAGAAATACAAATCAAAACCACAATGAGATACCATCACACACCAGTCAGATAGGCTAAAATTAAAACTCAGGATACAACAGATGTTGGTAAGGATGCAGAGGAAGGGGAACACTCCTACACTGTTGGTAGGAATGCAAACTTGTGTAGCCATTCTGGAAAATAGTATGGAGTTTCCTCAAAAAGTTAAAAGCACGACTACTCTATGATCCAGCAATTGCATTACTAGGTATTTATCCAAAAGATACAAAAATAGTGACTTGAAGGGACACTTGCACCCAATGTTTATAGCAACAATGTCCACAATAGCCAAAATATGGAAAGAGCCAGATGTCCATTGACTGATGAATGGATTAAGAAGAGGTGGAATATATATATATACATATATATATGTATACACACACACACACACACACACACACACACACACACACAAGGGAATATTCCTCAGCTATGAAAAAGAATGAAATCTTGCCAGTTGCAGTGACATGGATGGAATTAGACTGTATTACAGTAAGCAAAATAAGTCAGTCAGAGAAAGACAAATACCATTTGATTTCATTCATATATGGAATTTAAGAAACAAAACAGATGAACATAGGGGATGGGAAGGAAAAATAAGATAAAAACAGAGAGGGAGGTAAACCATAAGAGATTCTTAACTATAGGGAACAAACTGAGGGTTGCTAGGGAGCAGGTGGATGGGGTAATTGGGTGATGAGCACTAAGGAGGGTACTTGATATAATGAGGACTGGGTGTTATATGCAGCTGATGAATCACTAAATTTTATCCTTGCAACTAATAATATACTATGTTAACTAACTTGAATTTAAATAAAATCTAAGAAAAATGAAATGTCTTTTAGTATAGAGAAAAATATGATTGATTTTTATGAGTTGATCTTGTATACTTTGAACTTCCTGAACAAATTTATTATTTCTCAGAGACTTTCAGAGATCCTTTTTTTTTTTT
>ML109391.1:0-17195 GCA_003697995.1 Taxidea taxus jeffersonii | reverse complement strand
ACACACACACACACACACACACACACACACACACACACACAGGTTTGTGTCTTCATTTTCAACCTATGGGCATTTTGTTTCTTTTCCTTGTCTTAATGTACTGACTAGACCAACCAGTGCCAATTGATTTAAGAATGGCAACAATGGATATTTATTCTCAAACTTAGAAGGCAGACATTCAGTCCTTCACCATTAAGTACAATGTTAGTTGAAAATTGCTTTAAGAAAAGAATAGGTGATCTTATCAAGTCGAGGAAGTGTTTATTTCTATTTTATTTTTAAAAATTTTATCCCTCTTTCAAATTTGCTTAAAGTTTTTAACATAAATTGATGGTGGGATTTTTCTGCATTGATAGGATCATGTGATTTTTTTTTTTTCCTTAGCCTGTTGGTACGGTAGATTACTTGATTGGTTTTCAAATATTGAATCAGCCTCTTATGCCTGGAATAAATTTTATTTAACCATTATATATAATTTGTATACAATTGTGGATTCTATTGCTGATATTTTCCTGAGAACTTTTGTGTTTAATTTTATGATAGATAGTATTCTTTTATTGTCATGTTTTGGTCTGATTTTGATACCATGGCAGTGCTGGCCTCAAAAATGAGTTGTGGGAGCACCTGGGTGGCTCAGTGGGTTAAAGCCTCTGCCTTCGGCTTGGGTCATGGGATCGAGCCCCGTGTCGGGCTCTCTGCTCAGCGGGGAGCCTGCTTCCCCTCCTTTCTCTCTGTCTGCCTCTCTGCCTACTTGTGATCTCTGTCTGTCAAATAAATAAATAAATAAATTCTTTAAAAAAAATGAGTTGCGAAGCTTTTCATCTTCTTCTATATTCTGGAAAAGATTATGTAAAATTGCTGTTAATTCTTAAATGCTTGTTAGTTAGTGAATATAGTGAAGTTATTTGAGATTTGTTTTATATAAAATTTTAATTTTAATTTTAATTACAAATCTTGTTTAATGAGGTAATAAGACTTTTGTATTATCTATTTCATTTTATTTACATTAGCTTGTAGTTTTGAAGGAACTGATCCATTACTTCTCAGTTGTTGAATTTATGAGTGAACAGTTGTACATACCATTACCTTATTGTTCTTTTAATAGCTGTGGTGTCTGTAGTTCTATAGAAATGATCTTATGCCATTCCTAATATTCATGATACATTTATCTTTCTTTTTACCTTTTAGTCTCTTTGCCTTTTTAGTTTTTCAACTTTCATTTCTGTTTTTATATTTTTCAGTCATTGAGCCCTATTTAAAATTTTCTCCACACATGGTTAACTCCCTTTTTTCTTTCTTTCCCTTTTGCCTATTCTCCAGAGAAAATCTTGTTCTTGCAGTTCTCCTTGTTTTTATCTGTTGGCCTGATGATAGGGGTTAGTAGATGGAGAATTCTATGGTATTTTGACAAAGATTCAGTCTTAAGTGAGTACTCTAAGCCTGTTTTCTGAGAGTGCAGCCTTCACAAGGGATCCTGTCTATAAAAGTTTACCATAGCAACTAAAGCAAACTACCACAAAATCAGTGGCTTGAAGCACCATAAACTTCAATTATTTCTTAATGTTCTGAACATCAGAAACCTGCAACTCATTGATGAGGTTTTTTTTTTTTAAGATTTTATTTATTTATTTGACAGACAGAGATCACAAGTAGGCAGAAAGGCAGGCAGGGAGACAGGAGGAACCAGGATTTCCACGGAGCAGAGAGCCCAACGCTGGGCTTGATCCCAGGACCCTGGGATCATGACCTGAGCGGAAGGCAGAGGCTTTAACCCACTGAGCCACCCAGGTGCCCCTCATTAATGAGTTTTTATTCTTTCTAGAGGAAGGGAAAAATCCAGTTTTTTTACTTTTCCTGGAGGAATTCCTTGGCTAATGGTTGCTTATCCCATCTTCAATATTCATCATTCTAACTTCTGGTTCTGTTATCACAGCTTATTCTGACTTTTGTACTTGAAGAATTCAATGAAACATGTATTACAATCATATGGTATGCTGGATTCTCTAGAGAAACAGTCCACAAAATTGTATTTTAGAAATAAATAGTTGGAAATTCTGTATTAGTTTCCTATTGCTACTATAAAAATTATCACAAATTTAATGGCTTAAAACAACATAATTTATGATGTTAAATTCAGGGGATCATATTCCAGAATGGATCCTGTGGACACAAATAAAGGTGTCAAGAGTGCTATGTTTTTTTTGAATACTATGGGGGAGAATCTTTGCCTTTTGTAGGTACTAAAGTTCTCCCTCATTCATTAGCTTGTAGATCCTTACTCTATATTCATAGTACACTATTTTTTTTTCTTTAGACATGCCATTAGATCTCTTTGTCTGACTCTGAACAATTATATCTTTGCTATATGTGGCCTATCCAGATAGTACAAGATAATCTCCCCATTTTAAAATTAACTTAATCACATTGTCAAAGTCCCTTACACCATGTAAGGTAATATATCATGATTTCTGGATTAGGATGTGAATAATTTTGAGGCCATCATACAGCCTACTATGCTGCTCTTCCTTCAGATGCAATGTGGGAACTAATGTATCTTCCTGGCCTTCCACAGGTTAGAGTATTATTTTTGTTGTTGTTGTTGTTGTTGTTTTTTCCTGTTCCTGTCTCAGGGCTGCCGTGGGTTTCCAAAAGTGTCTTCAGGCTATATAATTCCATTTCTGTTGATTACATATATTATGGAATTTTTTTCTTTTTTTGCTTGGACCCTATGTCTCTGCTATAAGAGTTTGATAATACCCTGCAAGAGAGAGTGGTGTTGAATATGGAGTTAAACTCCTGTGCTTATCCTTCTCTCAAGGATTATATGACATTATGTGGAATGCCCCAAAAGAACCTTTGTATATAATTCTTTGGTTTTTGTATTTGTTTATTATATTGAGCTACTTCATAACTGGAAAGGTATATGAATGAATTTTTAAAAGAATTGAACAGCTGCATGCAAAAAAATGAAACTAGACTACTTTCTTATACCATAGATAAAAGTAAACTCAAAATGGATTAAGACCTAAGTATAAGACCTGAAACTATAATATACCTAAACAAAAACAGGCAGTAAACTCTTGAACATCAGTTTTACAGTATTTTTATGGCTATGTCTCCTGAGGCAAGGGAAACAAAAGCAAAAATAAACTATCAGGACTATACGAAAATAAAAATTTTCCACAGTAAAGGAAACCATCAACAAAATAAAAAGGCAGCCTACTAAATGGCAAAAGATACTTGCAAATCATACATCTGATAAGGTGCTAATATCCAAAATATATAAATAATGTATAACTCAATGCCTTAAAAAAATCAATCCAAATAAAAAATGGGCAGAGAACCTGGATAGACATTTTTCTATAGGGGACAGGCAGATGGCCAATAGACAAATGAAAAAATGCTCAACATCATTCATCATCAGGGAAATGCAAATCAATACCACAATGAGATATCACCTCACACCCTTCAGAATGGCTAGTATCAAGAAGACAAGAAACATCAAGTATTGGTGAGGATGTGGAAGAAAAGGAACTCTTGTGCACTGTTAGAGGGAATATAAATTGTGTCACTGTGAAGAATAGCATGGAAGTTTCTCAAAAAAAATAAATAAATCAAAGTAGACATACTATATGATCCAGTAATACTACTTCTTTGTATTTAATGGAAGAAAACAAAAATATTAATTTGAAAAGAAATATATACCCCCACATCTATTGAAGCATTATTTACAATAGTCAAGATATGTAAGTGACTTAAACATCCATTTATAGATGAATGGAGAAGGAAGATGTGATATATATATATATATATGTATATATATATATATATGCAGACTCTTAATCAACTGAGCCAATGTATTTTCCGCATTATTGGAAAATATATTTCCATATATATATACACATTATATATATATAATGGACATTACTGAGCCATAAAATAGTATGAAATCTTGCCATCTGTGGCAACATGGATAGACATAGGGGGTATAATACATGAAATAAGTCAGAGAAAGACAATACCATATGATTTTACTTTTATGGAATCTAAAACAAAACAAAACAGATGCGTAACTACAGAGAACAAACTGGTATTGCCAGAAGGCAGGGGGATAAAGGGATGGACTAAATAAGTGAAGGGAATTAAGAGGACTACATTTCCACTTATACAATAAATAAGTCATGGAGATGTAAAGTATGCATAGGGAATACAGTCAATAAATAATATTGTAATAGCTTTTTATGAAGACAGATGGTAACTACACTTATGGTGATCATTTTGTAATGTATATAAATGCCAAATCACTGTGTTGTACACCTGAAGCTAATATAATATTGTATGTCAACTATATCTAATTAAAAATAAACAGAAAGAAGTGTATTTGGATAAAAATTAATGGATCATTCAGTAAGTGTGATTATTGTGGCTATTTCAGAAAAAAAGAAAGATAGATCCTTACCCCCTCTAAATTCTAGTTGAAGTTAATATAAAAAGCCAAATCAGAATTAATCAGTAGTGAATAGTTTCCTGTTCTTATCTGGGAAATGTGTTTCTAAGCATATAAACAACAAAAGAGGGGCTCCTGGGTGGCTCAGTCCATTAAACTTCTGCCTTTAGCTCAGGTCATGAACTCAGGGTCCTATGATTGAGCCCCTCATCCAGCTCCCTGCTCAGCAGGGAGTCTGCTTCTCCCTCTCCCTCTGCCCCTGCTCATGTTCTCTCTCATGCACACTCTCAAATAAATAAAACCTTTAAAAAACAACAACAAAAGAAGTGAAAAACACAAGGTTCACGAGACTTCAGCATATTTGCTGAATAAGCATTTAAAACTGCTATTCATCAAATTAAAACACACACACATATGGAATACAAAATTGTGGGCAAAGTTATTGTATGAACAATTCAAGGTATTCTAACATTCCATAAAATTAATAAAAAGTATAATATTTTTCATAACAATGTTGGTAGACATGTCAAATATTAGGCAGTATTAATGGTGTAAGATATTCTAAATAATCCAATAGAGAAATATAGCTAAAGAATTATCACACACTTAGAAATAAGTAAAAATAAGAAAAAAATAAGCTGACAATATTATTATCGAGTTGAAAGAGGCATTCTAATTAAATGTTAATGTGATTATGAAAAGACTCAACTTTCCTGGAAATAAATTTAGAAGTATTTATTATGTCAACAAATTTCAAAATTCTAAATATCTAAAATATCTAATGTGTAAGTTAAGGAGTAATAACATGTGAATAACTGAAATGTTCAAGTACAAATAATACTTACCCATGCCTCATTCACTTGAGAAAATGTCATGTAGACAATCTTATAAATAATCCCCATGCCATACTATAATGGATATTGTGATTCAAGAATTTATATAGAAAGCAAGCCCAAAACAAAACTGAATTTTTAGTACCTATGTTTATCCATCTGAGATGGAGGCACAAAAAGAAAGAAAATAAACTCCTAACAAAGCCCATCAAAAGGCAATAGAAATGCAGATTTTGTATTCTTCACATAATTATTTCAAATTTTTAAAGTTTTCCATCATAAATATATTTTTACAAAAAATAACATCTATATTATCTTGAAAATGTAATTACAAAACTTTAGAAATAAATTTGACTATGTGGTCCAGTTTGGATGGTATTTACAATGATTGCACATTTTCAACTTTTCAATTATGACAAAAAATAAACATGTGAAATGAAATGGACATAAATTATGACTGAAAACTTGTATCACTTATTTACAGCATCTTATTTATGGTGTATGTACAGAGAGAGAAAGGGTATAAGAAATAGTTTATATGGTATTCTACATACAGTATATAAACTATGCAGAATATACACAGTACATGTGTATAGTAGCTATATAAAGTAGAATGGGATAAAAGTTTGCATTTAGGGCATAAAAATTGGAGGTAAGGAATAGTGGACAATAAGAAAAATGAGAAATGGATGGGGCATGCAAATTGAGTTATTCATTCAACTAAAATACATTAACATGAAATCTATCTATAGAGAATGACTTTAGAGCATAATATACTTTATGACAAAATAACATTCTCAGATGCTTGTACCAAATGAGGAACATCAAGCTTGGAAAAGTGACCTACCATAATTTAAGCCTTAACACTTGTTCCAGAATTGCCACTGGGTCCATCAACCACCTGTCCAATCATTTCAGCAACTGGTTGTGTCATAATAGAGATGCAGCTGTTTCTTTTCATACTCCCGTAGGCATTAAAACCATGTGAAAACCAAGCAGCAGAATTCCAGATTTATAATAGATCAGTCATAAAATTTGGACATAAACTCTCAGTATATCCATAATCATTTACTGAGCACCCACAATGTCTATAGCAATATACTAAGGGCCATCAGAAAAATAAACAAGCAAAAAGGACAAACTGAATTGCTATACTTCAAAATAGAACTATGCACTTGAAAATTTAAGATCATTTATATTTGAGCTTTGCATTATTTAAACAACAAAAAATCATGAATGGAAGTACAAACCATTTTTAAATAGCTTTCATTATTCTAGCATTTGCACCTTTCAAGAAAATACTTTTAAGACTACTGGGTTTCCAAAAATCAAATCTCAGCCCTACACAATTCATCTCTTTGATAGTTGAATAGAAAACCAGCCTTTAGGGAAGTGTTGAGGAAGAGGTGGTTTTAGTGTTAATTGACAATTACAGCCATAGCTCATTTTAAAAAATGTAAAGTGCTAAAACAACTAATCTCTACATTTTTAACCTTATTTCTTTACATTTTTATTCCTCTTTTAAAAAGCCATGTAACTTTTAATAACTCTACCATTGATATGAAGCACCACTGCTGAAATTAATTGCAGCTTTGGGTTAATGGCAGCTTGCTGCAGCAGATCCCGCTTTAAAAACAAAACACACTGCTTTAAAACTTAAAGTGGATCCGAATTTGGGATAAGAATCATTCGTTGTAGGTCCTTAAGTCTTCTGTTTAGGGGCTTTCACAGTCTGGCTAACAAATCACCTCATTTGGAAAGGGCTGATGCTGTGAACTCCAGTGGCCCTATAACATGTGCTGATGCCAGGTGTACCTTCATTTTGAGAAAAATCACTCAATGTATTTTTCACCAGTTTTGTCATTTCCTAGAAAATATTATGGGGTGTGTGTGTGTGTGTTTCTCTGTGTGTATGTGTGTGTGTGGACCAGTAGTACTGACATTACTTGACAGCTAGTTAGAATGTAAAATACCAGACCTCCTGCAGACCTACTAAATTAGAATCTCCATTTTCTTAAGGTTGGCAGATGAGCCATACACACAGTAGGATCTGAAAAGCACTGCACTTTAGAATTGTGTGTTCTTTATTTGCTCAATATCTTCACCTACTTCAATTGAGATCAGTGACTACTTTCAACAGCAGTATAAAATGGCCCTTATCATGAATTTCCCTTTTGTCTTTCCAAGAACAAAGTAGGTAGTAGGCTTAAGTACCTAGGACCACAATATTTTGGTAGAGTTGTGAAAATCTGTAAAATCCTGATACTAAAAAAGAAAGGCACTGTTTTGAGAAATTGGTGGTATTAAACAAATTTAGTTGCCTAATTTTGCAATTTATAATAATTTGTAATAAGAATTTATCACATTTTTTCCCTCTATCATAAGGAAGGACTTTTTTGGAGGAAATAGAGTTCATTTAAAAGAATGGATATTTTGGTGCAGATTCTGAACAGTATAAACTTTTCCATTTATATAGTAATAAATAAAATTTTTTGAAAAACACAAATATCTTAAGAAATCAGAAAATAATCTGATATCTAACCTAGTCCATTTATTTTGTCTCTTCTCAAGTACTTTGTGAAGGGACAAGTTTTTTCCTTCCACTCAGTTGTCATTATTCTCAATTTTATTACCTCCATTTAGTTTTTTTTAAGATGTTATTTATTTATTCATTCATGAAAGACAGAGAAAGAAAGAGGAAGAGGGAGAAGCAGAGGGAAAGGCAAAGTCCAATGCAAGACTCCAGCCCAGGAGGCTGGGATCATGACCCGAGCACAAAGCAGACTCTTAATCAACTGAGCCACCCAATGCCCTCCCCTATTTAGTTTTGAAGGACATTATATTCATGAAAATAAGCATGGAAGAATACCTGAGAATAGATTTTTAAAGATATATGTAGTATTCTAACTATGCATTTAAAATAATTTGCAGGGCCACGTGGGTGGCTCAGTGAGTTTAAGCCTCTGCCTTCAGCTCAGGTCATGTTCTCAGGGTCCTGGGATCGAGCCCCACATTGGGCTGTCTGCTCAGCAGGGAGCCTACCTCCCCCTTTCTCTCTGCCTGTCTCTCTGCCTACTTGTGATCTCTCTCTCTCTGTCAAATAAATAAATAAATAAATAAATCTTAAAAAAATAAAATAATCTGCAATTCCTATCAAAATACAAACATTTTTCATAGAACTAGAATAATCTTAAAATTTGGATGGAATCCCAAAGACCCCAAATAGCCAAAACAATCTTGAGAAAGAATAACAAAGCTGGAGGTATCACAATCCCAGAGTTCAAGTAATATTACAAAGCTGTAGTAATCAAAACAGCACTGGCACAAAAATAGACACACAGATCAAAAGAATAGTGAGCCCTGGGATGCCTGGGTTGCTCAGTTGGTTAAGCAGCTGCCTTCGGCTCAGGTCATGATCCCAGCGTCCTGGGATCGAGTCCCACATCGGGCTCCTTGCTCGGCAGGGAGCCTGCTTCTCCCTCTGCCTCTGCCTGTGCTCGCTCGCTCTCTCTCCCTCTCTCTCTCTGACAAATAAATAAATAAATAATCTTAAAATTAAAAAAAAAAAAAAAGAATAGTGAGCCCAGAAATAAACCCACTAATATGCAGTCGGTTAATCTCCAACAAAGGAGGCAAGAATATGCATTGGGGAAAAGATAGTCTCTTTTACAAATGGTTCTGGGAAAACTGGGCAGCTACATATCAAAGAATGAAAATGGATCACTTTCTTATACCATTCACAAAAAAATAAAATGTGTGTTGGTTAAAAACCTAAAGCATGAAAATCCTAAAAGAAATAATAGGCAGTATTTTTCTTTGACATTGGCCCTAGAAACAGTTTTCTAGATGTCTCCTAAAGCAAGAGAAATAAGAGCAAAATTAAACTATTGGAACTACACCAAAATAAATGGCTTTTGCATAACCAATGAAATTATCAACAAAACAAAAAAGCAACCTACTGAATGGGAGAAGACATTTGCAAATGACATATTTAATGAAGGGTTAACATCTAAAATATGTAAAGAACTTATTTAACTCAATAGCCAAAAAACCAAATAATCCAATTAAAAAATGGGCAGAGGACCTGGATAGACATTTATCTAAAGAAGATTGCCAACAGAAACATGAATAGATGCTCAAAATCACTTATCCTCAGGGAAATGCAAGTCAAAACCACAATCAGATGTCACCTCACACCTGTCAGAATGGCTAGTATCAAACAGACAAGTGTTAGTGAGGACAGAGAGAAAAAGGAGCCCTCATGGAATTCCCTTGTGGGAATATAACTTGATGCTGTTTTCCACTGTGGAAAAGAGCATGGAGAGACCTCAAAAAATTAAAAATAGATTTACCATATGATCCAGTAATTCCACTGCTGGGTATTTACCCAAGAAAATAAAAACAGTAACTTGAAAAGATATATGCACTTCTATGTGTATTGCACTTCCACTCACAATAGCTAATACGGAAGCAACTAAGTGCCCATCTCTAGATGAATGGATGAATTAGGGATATATGAATATATGAAATGATATATTAGTCAGCCATGAAAAAAGAATGAGATCTTGCCATTTGAAACAACATGGATGGACCTAGAGGGTATAATGCTAAGGGAAGTAAGTGACATAGAGAAAGATAAATAACATTTGATTTCACTTATATGTGCAATTTAAGAAACAAATGAACAAAGAAGAAAAGAGGCAAACAATAACAATAAAGGATTCTTAAATACAGAGAACAAGCTAGTGGTTGCCAGAGGAGAGATGAGTGGGGGGGGATGGGTGAAACAGGTGAAAGGGATTAAAAGTACATTTATCTTGATTAATATGGGGTACTGTAAAGGATTGTTGAATCATTGTATTGTACATCTGAAACTAATGTAACACTGAATGTTATATATATATATATGTATATGCATACACACACACACATATATATACACACACACACACACACACACACACACAAACATACATATATGAATTTCAGTTTGAAATTCCTTTTCAAGTCTCTTCCATGTGTTAGTCACACAGCAGGTATCTCTCTTGCTGATATTCAGTTATTTATCTTATATAGGAAATAGGTCAGAAAACACCATGGATTTTCCCTTTTGCCAGCCAGCACTTTTAAAGCACTCATTTGGGGATCCCTGACCAAAAATATTATTGAGAATATGAAGTATTGCTCCTAAGGCATATATTATATCCTACAAAAGTTAATAGTACAATCATGATGAGAAATATTATCTCAACTAGGAAACCATCATTGCAGATTTTCCTGGAATAAAAAAAAATAATAATAATGTTAGCAGAAGTTTTGGCCATACGAAAAACTTCTCTCAGCTTGTTCTCAGGTTTCCCAGACTCGAAAACATTTCCCAAGTTAGAATGAAAGCAAATTGAAAATGGCATGTAATCAAAACCGCAAAAGGAAAGAAGCAGGACTTGACAGGTTCTATGAAACCCCTTTGGACACATATAATTTTTACTTATCTGAGATCAGTTCATATAGAAATCACTCAAGTAATTAAAATATAAAAAATATATTTACTATGGTAAAGGTGACTTTCATAAATTATTTCCTTACTTTTCATTATAATTTTACCATTTATGTATACAAATCTAAAACTATAATTAAATTTTGATTGTTTTTGCATTTTACATGGGTGGGATTATATTGGGTTTGTGGATCTCTCAAAATAGAATTTGTCGGGGCGCCTGGGTGGCTCAGTGGGTTAAACCTTTGCCTTCTGCTCAGGTCATGATCCCAGAGTCCTGGGGTCGAGCCCTGCATCGGGCTCTCTGCACAGCAGGGAGCCTGCTTCCCTTCCTCTCTCTCTGCCTGCCTCTCTGCCTACTTGTGATCTCTCTCTGTGTTAAATAAATACATAAAATCTTAAAAAAAAAAAAAAGAATTTGTCACATCTTGCTGAACTGATTACAGCACAGCCTTGATTTGGGCCTCATTCAATAGATACTGATTCAGGATTTCAATGATATAGAGGACCAGGTAGAATGCCTAAGTAAACACATCCTGTCTCAGATATCCAGTAAGGATGTTTTTGAGAGATGAGGTCTCAAGAGACAACATTTTTTTTTTTTCTGATACCAAAAAGATTAACACTGTAATAAGCCTACATAGTCCCAATAAACTTTAGCTGGTGAACAACCTCCTGAAGTTTGTAAGGTATTTTCAGCTATCTCTGCTAAGGGAGGTGAAATGGTTGATAAGGGTGGTTGATATGGGCTTTTCTGCCTTACCAAGCAATAAGGCACCGTTTATTTAGTGAAAGCTTAGAAAATCTGAGGATAGAAGTGCTTACACTAAATCCTGACCTAGGTACTGGAGGCAAATGGCAAGGACTTAAATATTCTTGGGAGAGTACTGCAAATGTATACTAGAGGCCTTGTCATATAAATGTAAATTAATCATATTCTTTAGATACCAGTAGGTTAGAAAGGAAGGAGTTGAGAATGTCCAAGATAGCATATCAAGTGTCATCAGTGTGTGCAGTGTATTCAGTTACAGCAGTAATACCTCAAAAAACAGGGACTAAAGGACCAAAATTGAAATTCACTGCTGATAATCCCCCATAAACCTCTACCTCCATCTGGCTTCTTGCCAGTGATATAGGGCTTTTATATTGAGATCCCATGTTATTTTACTACATCTGTAAAATTTAAGTTCTAACTCAAAGCTATGATTTCCTTTCTCCCTCCTGGGATTCCATACTGCTTTTGTTGGACTGCCTGAGAGTGAGGTGGGAGGTAAATTGTGGAGCTATTTGTGTGTCCCATTAGCACTTTCATGCATGAGTTCTTTCTGATCAAAAGATTCCTTTTTATCATTTAATACTTTAAGAGAGAAGGCAAGAAAAACATCAGTACCACTACACATTCAGCAGTAGAGGTGGTTAAAACTGTAAATTGAGGGACGCCTGGGTGGCTCAGTTGGTTAAGCGGCTGCCTTCGGCTCAGGTCATGATCCCAGCATCCTGGGATCGAGTCCCACATCCGGCTCCTTGCTCGGCGGGGAGCCTGCTTCTCCCTCTGCCTCTGCCTGCCTCTCTGTCTGCCTGTGCTTGCTCTTGCGCTCTCTCTCTCTCTGACAAATAAATAAATAAAATCTTAAACAAACAAACAAACAAAACTGTAAATTGAGTTGTCCCAAAGGGTACCCCCAACAAGGTCATGCTGGCTACCTTTGCCACTTCAGCAGGTAATCTGGGCTCACCTTTCCTCAAGACTGAATAGGTTGGTGATTTGGACACCTGCATCCAACAGATTCATAAAAACTTGAGTCCCTTCCCTTTCTGAAGTTTCCCAGCTTACTCATATGGGTGGGCTCATATCACTTTGGTCCCCTTTACGGACAGTGAAACCTCAGCACCAGCTCTCCTGAATGCATTCATGCTTGCTCCTTTTCTCTACTTTCTTAAAGTAGTTAAGTTCATTAGGAGTGAGGGAAAGATTAGAGTACATAGAATAGATTGTCTCCTTTCCATTTAATAAGATGCATTGACTTCTGGTTTCCAATATCATGGCAACTGCTTGTAGCGCAACCAAATGAGCTTGTAGTATTTTTGTCTACCCAAAGCTTTATAGCATGTGGCATGATTGTCATTACTAACAACATTTATTTGGCTTTGGGAATCTCCTTTACTTTGGGAACTCCATTGCCACATGCTTTCAGACTGGAGCCAGGGCCTTGTTCCATTTGGCTGACTTCTGCTTGACTCACAGAATGGCAACAATTTTTAAAGAGTCTTTTTAATATGGAGCATCTGCTGCTCCATTCTCAAGACTGTATCTCCTAAGTTTTTAGCCACTTTCAACATAAGGGGCAATAGAATTGTTTAGATTTTTTTTGCCATTCTTTCATACTCTCCAGTGGGTTTCTTTTGTTAGCAAAGTAAGCACAGCCCAGAGTAGTAACAGCCTAAATTCTAGTCACTCCTTTGTTTTCCTGTGTGAGTTGATCTATCGCAAGGAAAACTCCATCAGAGGATGAAGAAAGCCCCTTACTCCAACTAAGATGAGACTTGGCACTGCCACCTCCAAACTGATCCAAGGTTAGAATGATGAATTCAACCATAAAACAACACACTTGGTGCCATTGTTCCTTAACAAACCTTACATGTCTATGTTTTCAGAAGGAAACACTATTTCTATCTTTCAAGGCTATATGCATACCTCTCTTTTATCCTTGGATACATTATGTCTTTCAAAGCTGTTTGCTATACAAATATCCTTGAAAAATTAGTGCAGAAATTAGCCAGTGCATTTCCTTACAAAATATTCAGAAGTGCAAGAGATCCATGGAGGATGGTCTCCTAACAATATAATCTTATTGATTATTTGTTTTGTTTTTGTTTTTGTTTTCACATTTCTTGAGATATATTTGTTAAATCCCTCCTTCTATTACTGGGCCTTTGTGTAGCTTATTATCTAATTCTGAAAATTTATGATGGCCCTACCTTAGTCATGAAAGTACAGTTTTTAACTTGGATAAAATAGTCTTTCTCATACCTGTGCCACTACATTGCTTATAACCACCTTCATCCTAAGAAGGAAAAGAGGGAGAAAAAATGAAAATGTGAAGATTATAATACTGTAGTATATGTTTTTATGGGTATTATGCTTTACATACACTCTATCATTTAAATCACAGAAAGATCAGTATGCCAACTATTATTTTGTTCAACTTAGGAAGAAACTGACATTCAGAAAGAGAAAGTAATAAACATAGGTTATCCCACAATGCCATTTGATTTTTTTTTTTTTAAGATTTTATTTATTTGACAGAGATCACACAAGTAGGCAGAGAGGGGAGGGGAGAAGCAGGCTCCCTGCCGAGCAGAGAGCCCGATATGGGACTCGATCCCAGGACCCTGGGATCATGACCCGAGCCAAAGGCAGCGGCTTAACCCACTGAGCCACCCAGGCGTCCCTGCCATTTGATTTTTAATTTGGGCCTGTTCATCTCAAACTATCCTGTGTAATTATATGTATTTAGGCAGAAAAGCTTTGTTATTCATTGGCAATCTTGCTTTTAATGCTTATTTTTCTTTTTCCAAGTATCAAAATTTCTTTAAGACAGGCAGACTTTGACCATAACAGTAAGTTGTTATAATATTCTTAAAGCCAGTTTTGGAGTTAAAAGTTTTGTCATCCTTTCTCCAGTTGACTTATTTCGCTAAGCATAATACGCTCTAGTTCCATCCATGTCGTCGCAAATGGTAAGATTTCATTTCTTTTGATGGCTGCATAGTATTCCATCGTATATATATATACCACATCTTCTTTATCCATTCATCTGTTGATGGACATCTAGGTTCTTTCCATAACTTGGCTATTGTGGACATTGCTGCTATAAACATTCGGGTACACGTGCCCCTTTGGATCACTACGTTTGTATCTTTAGGATACCTACCACATGATCTCCCTGATATGAGGAAGTGGAGATGCAACGGGGGTGGGAGTTAAGGTGGTAGGAAAAGTAAAAATGAAAGAAGATGGGATCGGGAGGGAGAAAAACCAAAAGAGACTCTTAATGTCATAAAACAAACTGAGGGGGGTGGGGGGAAGAGGGGTTGGGTGAGGGTGGTGGGGTTACATCATATGTTTAAATAAAGCTTAAATAAAGTAAAAAAAAAATGCTGATCAGAAGAGACGCCACCAAAAAAAAAAAAAAAAAGTTTTGTCATCCTGGTACAAAATCTTCAAAAAAAAAAAAAAAAAAGAAAAATTACTAAACTCTAAGCCTCAATTTCCTCAGATGTAAGCTGAGAATATATCCTACTTCCCAAGAGTTTTGTAAATATTAATGAAGCAACACATAAATGACATATATAGTTCAACATGTGAGGTGTAGTACTTGCTTGCTATCACTTACAGATCTCTGTAACAAAAATAGAAGAAAGGAAGGAAGGGAGGGAGGGAGGGAGGGAGGGAGGAAGGAAGAAAGAAATCCAATATCTACATTTTACAAATACCATCCACAGGGAACTTTATTATCCAGACTACCAAGTTAATTTCAAGGATTTATCTGAGGCTAATAATGTGTTAAAACTGTATGATGTTTATATACCAGGATTTCTAACAAGCCAGTGTGATGGAGGTGTGTGGGGAGGCAAGTGGCACCCTAAAATACATACTATGCAAACATTACATGTATATAAAAGGCTCATGCACCCTTTCCAAATCATGATATTCATCACTTTAAATAAGAATTTGTACTTTTTGGGGTGTCTGGGTGGCTTATTCCATTAAGATCTGCCTTTAGCTCAGATCATAATTCCGGAGTCTTGGGTGGAGCTCCATGTTCGGTCCCCTGCTCAGCAGGGAGTCAGTTTCTCCCTCTGGCCCTTACCCCACTCATACTTTCTCTCATTCAAATAAATAAATAAAATCTTTTAAAAAAGAATTTGTACTTTTTAAAACATTCTCAATTTGTATATTAAAAAAAAAAAACAAAACTGCTAAATGTACTTGTTCCATCCCTGGCCTTAGTACATAGAGAAATAACAAAATCAATTAACACTGTCTGTATTTCCTTATTCATAATGTGTATTTTAAGTGCCGGATTGTAAAAATGCAATAAAATGTTTCCTGCCAGGTGATTTTTTAAGTGCTTCCATTCTTTTCAATTGCTTTTGCAGGCATGCCAGTAACAATGTGTTTTAAAGTTGGTGTAGCATACAGAAATGAAGAACAAGGCTCTTCTAGGCAAGACACTTGTCAACACTTGATTCTAAACAGATTATCATTCATAAAGGGTTCATCTACTGTAATATCTGAAATATTCCATATAAGTGTCAGTTAAGGACGTTTCCAAAATGTAGCCAGTATAATAGTAAACATTACACTTTTGGACCATATAAGTGAATGTTTCTGCCAAGCAATTTCAATCCACTATAACTTTTTGCAATTTTTCCCCTAGTGCCAGTTCAAACTGTATAAGTTCCACCATCTCCATTAAATTCTCATATCCATTAGGACGTGAGATTGAGATGGAAGCCAAGCATTTTATCATCATAATTCTCACTGGCATGGCATTTTTTAAAATATTTAAAACACACTGAAGATCTGAAGAGTTTTTACCCTATAACTTAGAGTAATGTTTTCAAATTTTTAATAACCAGTCACCTAATCTTTGAAATGATAGAAAAGTTAAGTACCAATGAGAATTTTAAAATAATAAAACAAAAATAAAATATGGTTATAATGGATCTTTGCTTAGCTCAGAAAAATGAGGTATATTGAGTATCTCACTGCCCTAGAAATAATACAGAAGAAAAAAAACAGAAATTTATAGATTGAAATTAATCACCAGAAGCATTTTCAGTGATTTTTTTAAAGATTTTATTTATTTGACAGAGAGATCACAAGTAGGCAGAGAGAGAGAGAGGGAAGCAGGCTCCTTGCAGAGCAAAGAGCCCAATGTGCGGTTGATGTGGGGCTCTATCCCAGGACACTGAGATCATGACCCACTGAGCTACCCAGGCGCCCCAGCAATTGTTCTCATATAACTTCCTTCTACATATATTCTGAGAAATAATGAAGGCATCTAATCCATTATGCTTTTGATGTAATTTTAATTTTTAATTTCTTTTTTATTATTTATTTAAAATTTAAAAAATGCCAACGGGCTACTCATGTTAAAGCATATGAATACTGGGATTTTTATTCTAGTTGTCAAAGTATTCTAATTAGATACTAAGTAATCAATATAAGATTTGCTAAACAGGTTAAGAAATTATAGTTCTTATGCAATATGGAACATAAAAGCATTAGGTTTATTCTAACCAACTGGAGAATTTTGAAGATGAAACATCTATAGATTATGAAATATTTATAGGAAATAGATAATTTTCTTCATTTTGTATAGCATGCAGTATATAAAATGATGTATGG
>RCUC01160105.1:0-32143 GCA_003697995.1 Taxidea taxus jeffersonii | reverse complement strand
GGGGTTACATTATATGTTTAAATAAAAAAGCTTAAATTAAAAAAAATAATAGTTGAGATAAAACTCAAAAAAAAAAAAAAAAAAGACTGGTTAAAGGAAAATTAAAGAAGGCACAAATTGCTAAGTCCAGGAGTGAAAAACAAGAGTTTACTATAGACTTCATACACAGTAAAAAAATATATCAGACTGTTATAAAACATTTTACCAAACATTTTAAAATTTAGGTAAAACTGAACAATTTATGGTAAAACAATGAAATAGTTGCAAACATTCTAATGAAAATATTAACAAATGCAGTCAAGCAATATATATTACATCTAACCTAATTGATACAGTTGGTTTATTATTTGGGATTTTAAAAAATTAATCAATCATACCATTTCAATAAATTCAAAAACAAATCTTGAATTTCAAGGTATGAATCATAGTATCTAGAAAAATTCCTGTAGTAAATATCATACTTATTGTAAAGTAATAGAACATTTCTACTAAGACTGGAAAGAAGACATACATTGCCACCAACCATACTTCTATTAAGCTGCCAAAAAAAAAAAAAAAAAAAAAAAAAAACTTTTATAAAAAAAACAAAAAAAAAAAAAAAAGAAATACACAAGGATTGTAAAGAAAAAAATAATTAATTACAGATGACATGATTTTATTGTACATGATAAAATTACAACATAATTCAAAGGTGGCTTAACAAACTTAGTAAGTTTATCAAGAGTGCTTTAAGGTAGCCATGTATATTGCTATATACCAGAAATAAGCAAAGAATAAAATGTAAAAAAAAATACAGTACCATTAAAAAAAATTAGGGACGCCTGGGTGGCTCAGTTGGTTAAGCGGCTGCCTTCGGCTCAGGTCATGATCCCAGCATCCTGGGATCGAGTCCCACATCGGGCTCCTTGCTCAGCAGGGAGCCTGCTTCTCCCTCTGCCTCTGCCTGCCACTCTGTCTGCCTGTGCTCGCTCCTACTCTCTCTCTGACAAATAAATAAAATCTTTAAAAAAAAAATAAGTAATCATTTGCCTGATTGTTTGACAACCTTCATGCAGAAAACTTTAATAATAGTGATAGTTATTCCAAAATTTAGCATACGCAGAATTATATGTTTCAAGAATGAAGGCTTTATGTTGAAAATATGTATTTTTTCTCCATTGATGTGTAGATACAATGAAATCTCTTATCAAAATCATAATTGATTTTGAATATTGTTGTAATTATTGATGTTAAAACTAACTGTAAAATGTATATAAATGTATATACAAAATTTAAAAACTCAAAGTTCAAAAATAGCCAAGATTATCTTGAAGACCAGGAAAAGGAGAAAAATTGTAGGAAAAGGAGGAGGAGGAAGAAGAGGAAAATCCAGAAGGACTTATATTCCAAATGTGTTTTTTTATGACACAACAGTAAGGAAAACATTGTAGTATTGACACAAGGATAAAAAATTAGATCAGTGAAACAGTGTTCAAAAATGGGCTCACATTATAGGGACATTGGAATTATGAAGATGGCATACCGAAGATTTAAAATGGTCTTCAGTAACTCATATTTCTTTAGTTGAATATCTAGTGAAACCAAATGAATCCTTATTTATACTGTACACATGTATCAATTTCAGTTAGATTATATATCTCAGTATGAAAGTAAAATAAAACTTCTAGGAAACAGTATAAGAAAATCATGGTATTGAGGTGGGAAACTAATTCTGTAGCAGGATATATGATATGCTATCATAAAGGATATATGATATGTTATCATAAAGGATATATGATATGCTATCATAAAGGAAAAGTTTGACAGAGAGGACTTCATCAGACTTAAGAGTATGGGTCCATCAAAGAGTTAAAAGTAGTGTACCAAATTCTAGAAATATTTGCAACTTTATATTGAAGGACTTTTCTAGATTTTACAAATAACAGGTAAAATCTATTCAGAATTCTCAAGATGGAAGAAAAAGGGCAAAAAATTAGAAGTTCATTTTATCAGTGATAGCAAAATTGTTAAGAAACATAAATGCTGTTTAAATTTACATCATAAAAGTACAAATTGTAACCACAATTTGATACTATTGCATTCTTAATAATGACAAGTTAGAAACTGACAAAATGACTTACAGAAATGAGAATTCTCGTACACTGTTGATAGAAGTATAAAATGGTATAATCAATTTGGAAAACTTTTTTGGCAGGATCTACTAAAACTAAGCATGTTCATCCTTTGTAACCCAGCAGTTTCCTTCCTAAGGACCATATATTTCACCAAACAGAATTGATTGAATGTATGTCATCATCCTAATAGCAAACAATGAGAGACACCCTTAACATTATCAGCAGTAGAATAGATGCATGAATGAGTGATTCCATCACACAATGGAAGCAGTATAAGGCCACAAAAATGAATAAACTACAACTACAACTACTTGTGACCATAAATCACACATACTTTTACACATTAAGCATCCCCTCAACCACCCTGCTTCCACCATCTACATCTCTAGTCCTCAAGTCTAAAATTAGAATGGGGAAGGTGTGGGGGATGAGGGGAAATGGCCCAAGAAGGAAATCCTTAGAATTTACTCAAGGTGCCTGTATAGAGCATTCGGAAACTGGTCCAGTCCTTCTCCAGTTCCCACATAGCCACATCTTTTCCACTTGTGCAGCTCTTGGGTACCTACTGGCCTGTCTCCTATATTTCCCAACCTCTCTTCTATTTTTTATCCTCACCACCCCCTTCCATCTACAGCCAATTACAGTATTTTCATACTCCACTATCATACTGAGACTCTTCTGTGATATAAATATATCCAGCAGGGGGCATTGTCCCAGCCTCCTGGACTTGCTGACCCCCCATGCACTAGCCCTAACTTTCCTAGGTCACTTCTCTAAAATTAAGGATTTTTTTTTCCTCTATGAAATTCAAGTGACAAAATTATGGTATTGGGTTGCAGGATAATGGTTACCTGTGAAAGGTGAGGGTGGAAGAGGATATGAGGGGCTCCTAAAGTGTTTGTTGTAGTCTATTTCTTAATTTGAATACCAGTTACATAGGTCAGCTCACTTTCTGAAAATCTGAGTTATACAATCATAGTTTTTTCACTTTTCTGTTTATATGTTATACTTCAAATAACAGGTTCACTAAAGAAACATTTGTTTTTTTGCTGCAAAAATACATATTTTGACTAAGTCTTGCAACAAGATATTAACAAGGTGAAAACATAGAAGTGATATTCAGAGAATAATTAGTCACTTAATTCATAAACACAAATAGTATTTGAATAACTACAAAATGCCAAGCACTATGTAAGGTATTCATGTTAAGAAAATAATCCCATCCTTAAAAATTGTATGATCTAGTTGATATACAAAAATAAGCAGGATTAATAAATAATTCCAAATATAGAGGTAATGAAGAGGGTAATGAAGAAGGTAGTGCAGTAGAGAATAATAATGTCTATGAGATATTTATAGGTAGTTGTCTGTATGTCATTAAAATTTTGAGGAATCATAGATTAAGGTGACAGCAAATCTGACATTAAAAAAACCAAGTAAACAATGTTTTTTAACTTTGCTAGATTTTAATTTGTTTGAAATTATGTTCACTACTACACTGGTTTACCCTGCTTTAATGTTTGTGTAAATGAAAGGTATCTGGTTCAGCTGCTGCCTCTTTATTTGCTTATAATTTACAAGCATAAGACTCATATTTCTTATATATGAACAAAGGAACAAGACACAAAATACTTCACATATATTTCAATTAAACAAAGTCCAACACAGCAAAATGATGCTGTGTAACTATTCTGCATGGTGGTTGTCTTGGGAAAGAAGAGAGTGGGTAGTCATTGAATGGGCTCAATAGGATATCTGGGTGGCTCAATCATTTGGGCATCTGGCTTCAGCTCAGGTCAAGATCCCAGAGGCCTGGGATCAAGTTCTGCATCAAGCTCCTTGCTCAGCCGGTAACCCGCTTCTTCCTTTACCTGCCACTCCCCCTGCTTGTGCTTTTCCCTTCTCTCTGACAAATAAGTAAATAAAATCTTAAAAAAAAAAAAAAAAAAAAAAAGAAGGGCTTGGTAGGTGAGCTTCCATTGTACCAGTAATTTTCTATTTATTAGCCTGTGTGGCGGTTACATAAAATTTCACTTTTTACTTTAATTCATCAAATAATAAACATACACAATTATTCTATGTATATACATTTTAGTAAATTAGTTTAAAATTGTTAATTTGAGAACCATACAAAGTGAAAATCATAGAAAAGTTATGGCAGTGCAGTTTTCAAAACTAGTTGCATTGAGGGATGGGGAGAAACAAAGATTAATTCCTTCATCAGTCACCGTAAGTGGAAATTGCCTTTATATAATCAGTTTATGCCCTTGTTCTGTGCTACAGTTCTTGAAGGTAAAAATGACTCCCTATCTATGATTTTTTTTCCAAGACTGTAATACATTCCAAGTCACATCCTAAGAGAAGATTTCAGAAGATACTGTATTTTACAAATGTGACCGAAAATATATTTGGAATTGCCTTTCTCCCCCTCACAGAAATTATTAATTCTCTAAGATGACAGCTACTACATAAAATTAAGTAATGTACCCAGGTATATTCTTGTATACTCAGTACGAAATTTTCCAGTTGGTTAAGTGGAATCCTACTGTTTAGATCTATGAAGCTAAATAAAATAGCTTCAAATCTTGAATTTATGGTACCTTAAGATATAGATGGTAATGAGAAATGGTTGGACTATGGTTATATTTTAAACATGAAGTTGAGAGGAATTGCTGATAGTTTTTATGTGAAGCAGAAGAGAAACAAAATACTCTATCATCTTTGCCTTAAACAACTGGATAAATAAAACTCATATTCTAAAATAGAAACATTAGGTCTCTGCATATATCCAGTAAAGAATTCTGGCTCAAATATTTTTAAGTTTGGGAAGCCCATTAACATAAAAAATGGAGTCTTGTAGTTGGTAAGGAAGTGGTCACACTAAGAAGGTAAGTTTGAGTGTTATCACTCTTTATCAAGTGACCTGGAGAGAGTAAGGTGATAGGGTGTCAGGATGCTGGGTAAAGTCAGAATTTTGCCTCAACCTAGCCTAGCTGAGAGGGTGTGGGTATTATGTTTATATTGTATGATCACAGTAATGCCTGTATCATAGGATTTTTCAAATATTTATTGAGATGAAGATGTCTATCAAGATCGATTACAACTGGAGTTTCAGATTTAAATGCTTGAGAAACAGTAACTTTAATTAGATTGTTAATGACTTGACAGCATGCTTTAATATCTCCAAAAGTACCTTCCAACATCTATCCTCAGGAGACCACCACCAAAAAATAGAGTGTGAAGGAAAGAAAAATTAGAGATAATCAATTAAAAAATAATTTTCTAACCATTAATGCTTCCTGCAATATCACTCTAAAAATGTATCAAAGCGGGTACAAAATTTTCTAGTTGAAACTAGCTGAAGAGTTGTTCCAGAGCAATATTCTGAGGAAATGGAAAATAGATTCAGCACTTGTGTTAGCAGGAAGATGGAGAAATAAAGACATAGGTAGACCTTAGAACACACCATAGGAAGACCACTTTTCCTGCAAGGGGTTTATTACTTGGAATATTTATAACCATATGTTAAAACATTTCTAAAGTCTTGTATAATTGTATGAATGTGGGAAAATACTGCCCAATACTAGACAAATAATTAAAATCATCATGAACTCTTAGGCACCTAAAGAATGGAATCCTTTACATTAGATGTAGGGGAAGTAGGAGAGTGGCAGATACTTGTTAGGCTTTATATCTTAGTAACATCCCGAGGGTTTATTAGTTAGATACGAAATTATTTAAAAATACAATAGACATGCAGTTAATACATTTCTAAATATATTTGTGTTATATAAAAATAATGTATATACCAGATATTATTATAGAAGTTATTGGTAATTTGAGTATTAAATTTTGAAAACAACTTTAAAACATTCATTTATAATAATTCTTCTTACCCTGCCTCTTTTCTCTGTTCTTACTTTCCCAGCATCCAAGAATATTATGATGCTGTCCACTCATGTAACCAGCTGCTGTGTTGTATGTGAAATATTTGCAGGATAGCTGCATGCTAGATGGAAATCACAGGTAACAGTGCCAAACAATGTATATAAAGAAGCATACTTCTACTTTCAAATTCCAGTGGAGTCTATTAATATTTTTATGAACTCAGAGTTAGAAAAAAAAAACAGTGCATGATTTTGAAAACTGGGTTGCTCAGAAAAAAAGTAAAAATATCAAGAAAGGGAATGTTACATAGCAGAGCAGATTGTAAGGTGCAAAATAAAGGAAACACAGGGCAGAAGGCTGAAATAAAATTTCAGTAGAGATAGAAAATATAGACTCTGTTCTCCTAATGCAGCTTACTAACATACCAAAAAGTCTGTACATAATAAGGAAACTACATTGTGAAACCTTAAGTGCTATGAATAATTTAACTACCAGTATTTTGGCTTGATCTTTCATTTTCTAGAATCAGAGGATCTTATAAATGTTTGTCTTTTACTTTTGACATTTCTCATGAGCAAAAGAAAACTATAGGATACAAGAACACATATTCTGGAGATAATTCTGACAGCTGCTGATACAAAAGTGAGAAAAGCCATTGGAGACCATAGCCATGATAGAGATTGGATTGAGTGCATATTATGATGATGTTGGCAAAATGTGGATCATCTAAGTTGGGAGTCTAAGACTCAGCAGCAAAGATTTTAAGAAGTTCAAGTGCACAAAGGAGATGGGAAACTAGCAGACACATGATTTTTAGGAAGAATGCTGTAGGAAATGGTTGCAGTTTTGTTAGGAGAGCAGATGGGGACTTTTAAAAATGTGGGAACTCGATAATAGATGATCTTTTGTTATCCAGAGTCTGTCTTCTATTTTCTGGAGAGTTTTAATGGCACTTGAATTATTAGGGGAGAAGCTGATATCTGGTTTGTTTTCTGATATTAACATTCTTTATCAGCTTCTCAGAGGATTTTGTCTTGTTTGGGTGAAAGTTATAAGTTGCATTGCTTACTAATTTAATTGCAGTGATGCCATTTTCTAATATCAGTAATTAATACCAGTCTCTACCATTACATTATATACAGCTATATTCTCAGAATGAATTTAGATAGATAGACAGACAGATATATATTTTCAGAATGCATGTATACACACAAACTTTTGGGAACTCCTTTCAAATCTTCTAAATTGTCGAAGAAGATTGAAAACATCACTCTAGCAGATTTGGATATAATGTGGGTAAAAGGATTACTAAACTACTCATTAAAGCCTTGTGGATTCCACTGTATTAAGTTCCGAGTATCACTGTTTAAGAAATATACTATAGGGGCACCTGGGCGGCTCAGTGGGTTAAGCCTCTGCCTTAGGCTCAGGTCATGGTCTCGGGGTCCTGGGATCAAGCCCCACATCGGGCTTTCTGCTCAACAGGGAGCCTGCTTCCCCCTCTCTCTCTGTCTGCCTCTCTGCCTACTTGTGATCTCTGTCAAATTAATAAATAAAATCTTAAAAGAAGTATACTATAGAACTAAAATGTGTTAAGTTGAGGTAAGCAGCAGTCTAGGACCTTGACACTCTTAAGTGTGATTTGTGAACCAGAAACATCAACATCACTGGTATTTACATATTCAAAATTTTGACTCCAACCAAAATCTATAGTGATTATCAGTATGATTCAGTTTGTATTTTCCAAAGGATAAAACTCTAATCAATGGATATAAATTATGAAAGATACTGACTGTACGGTATGTAAAGCTTCTCAGCATCAGTGAGAAGCCCTCTTTGAAGCCAGATGCCATGTAAGAAACCCACCTATCTTGACACCTTCATGTTATGAGATAGTCTAAGCCAGAAAGAAATAGAGGCCCTATGGAACCATTGTAGTACCAGGCTTTTCAGTAAAGACTAGATTTTCTAACAGCACAGCCACATAAATGACTTCCAGTCATGAGCCACCAGGCTGAATCCTGCCTATATTTCTGACCCAGATAATCATAAGAAGAAAATAAAAATGATTTTTGTTTTAAGCCACTATGTTTGGAGTCATTTTATGCAGCATTAGGTAATAAAACACATTTCCTTAAAAAAAAATTGATCAAGAGGGGAATGACTACCTCCCAAGGATGTGTAAGCAAATCAATTTGTTTTCTTCAAATCACATTTATTTGATGAAATCAGTATCTGTTAGTGAATGCCTACTGTCTGATCTTGCATGATGCAGTCACCCATAAACCAATTTTGAGCAATGTCAAACTTTTGCAACTCAAAGTGTATGTGAATTTCTTTCCCTCCTCCTGCTTCCTACATGTCCCAGATAGATATCTGTAGTCTAATAAGTTCATTCCCATCCTTTAAGAATCCTTGAATATGTATCCACTACAGAGACTTCTTTGATACCCATTCAGCTGATCTTAGACAAAGTGAGGTGACTTTTCCCCTGAGCTTTTACATACCACATACCCATCTCTCTCACAGCATGTTTTAAATAATTGTACATATAATTACTTCCCTTGTTATACTATGCATTTTTTGAGAGTAGGTTGTTTTATCATGTATATATAGCCTTATGTAGAACATTTTTTAAAGCCCCAAGTTGAATTGGTGCTCAAATAAGACTGATAGAGACAGACCAACAAATAATGGCCTGTGAATGAAATAAATGAATCCTTCCCAAATCATGCAGTTTATAATAAAATTGCTTCTTGCTCTGGTTCCTAAACAGAATATTTTGAATAAAAAAAGAAGCATTTTTGTTTGCTTGAAAAAATGTTTAATATTTGACCACTGACTAGCAAATATGTAACTTAAATAATTACAAGCTTGGATATTTAGATGACCTGCAATTTGTGTCAGTACATTTCTGATTCATAGTTTAACTGGGTAAAGATCACATGTATTTAAAGTAACTATTGTAATATGGTGCTACCTTGTCCCATTTATTATCCAACAAACTGAGAAATTAAGCTTTTTCCAGTTTTTATCTGCATTGTCATTATAAATTACAATATTTTAAGAATAAAATTATGCAAATGATTGGCTGAAATTTAATAAAAATCTAATTGTTTATAGTTTTCATGTTTAATCTTTAAGGTGAGTAAATATTGCATACATTTCTATTTACTTTGTATAAATCCAGTATCAGACATGGTGAGGATTTGTTGTTTATTAAAATCAGTTGGGGGGCACCTGGGTGGCTCACTGGGTCAAGGCCTCTGCCTTTGGCTCAGATCATGATCCCAGGGTCCTGGGATCGAGCCCCGCATTGGGCTCTCTGCTCAGTGGGGAGCCTTCTTCCTCCTCTTTCTCTCTGCCTTCCTCTCCCCCTACTTGAGATCTCTATCAAATAAATAAATAAAATCTTAAAAAAAATCAGTTTGTAATTTGATTGTGGTGTTTCTCTGATATTCAGAGAAGCTTTCTCATCATGTACATTTGTTTAAATATTAGATAGAAAATTCAGATATCAGTTTCAATTTGACCATTTTATTTTATTTTATTTTTAGAATTTTATTCTTTTTTTTTTAAGATTTTATTTATTTATTTGACAGACAGAGATCACAAGTAGGCAGAGAAGCAGGCAGAGAGAGAGGAGGAAGCAGGCCCCATGCAGCCCAAAGAGCCCGATGCGGGGCTCGATCCCAGGGTCCTGGGATCATGACCTGAGCCGAAGGCAGAGGCTTTAACCCACTGAGCCACCCAGGCGCCCCTATTTTTTTTTTTCTTAAAGATTTTATTTATTTGTTAGAGAGAGAGAGAGAGCGAGCACAGGCAGACAGAGTGGCAGGCAGAGGCAGAGGGAGAAGCAGGCTCCCTGCCAAGCAAGGAGCCCGATGTGGGACTCGATCCCAGGACGCTGGGATCATGACCTGAGCCGAAGGCAGCCACTTAACCAACTGAGCCACCCAGGCGTCCCTCAATTTGACCATTTTAAAACAAAGATAAATCTTTAATACAATCTACATATATAGAGGAAAAACAAAATTCTACATAAAAAAACAGAAAAGCTACTTCTCTGTCTTTAATATACATTTATAGCAGCAGAGCTCACCTCAACTTGACTTTGTCCTGGCAGAATTCATAAGTCCCAGCATATATATATGTGCTTGTGTGTGTGTATATATATGTAATTATGTGTATTAATATTTATATATGTTAATATAATAGCCTTTCATGATCTCAGCACAGTAAAAGGTTCCATTCCCAGAAGGTCTAATAGATTTATGACAGTGATTGAAGTATTGGAAACAATAGTTATGTAGGTTTTTGGTTTTGTTTTTGTTTCTTTGATTTTGTTTGTTTTTATAATTTAACTTTCTTATTACTTGTTTATGTCTTATTCATTTATTTATTTGAGAGAGAAAGAGAGAGGGCAGGGGCAGAGGGAAAGATAATCCCAAGCAGACTCCTCAGTGAGCACAGAGATCGATGTGGGATTTGATCTCCCAACCTGAGCTGAAATCAAGTCAGATGCCCAACTGACTGAGCCACCCAGAGGCCCAAATAATTTGTAGTTTTAAAATCATAATGATAATATAATGATTGAGCAGTGCCCTAAAAAATGTAATACTGTAAAACATCTAAGCATAAAAATATTGACTAGAAGATTGCAAGTAACCTTAATATTTCCAAAATTTTTTCAAAATCAATTCAAATGATTAAGTTTTATAATGAATATAATTAAAAGCCATGTAAATTTTAAGTCCAAAAAGCCAAAAATTTGCCACCTTATTTAAATTTAGAAATAAATGATTGCCTTTTATTTAAATTGTTTGATCAGATGTAAAATTTGTTTATCAAAAACAACTAACATTTAGTGAAGTATGTTATACACACTTAAGATGTACTTAGGAATGCATTAACACAATTTGTAGCAATCCGAACTGATAATTTATATTTAGAGTGATTTGATACTGATATAATTGTGTGTCTTTAAGTGTATGAAAGATAATTGAATTGGGTTACAAACATAATCTGTCAGTTACTTCCTATTCTTTGAAAAACCAGAAGACAGCTCTGCGGGGAGTCTGCTTCTCCCTCTGATCTTCTCCTCTCTCATACTCTCTCACACTCTTTCTTTCAAATAAATAAAATCTGAAATATTAGAAGAGAAAATAAGCTTCTAAAATATTATAAAACTCATAACTATATTTTAATTTAATACTCCAATTAAGCTGAGAAACTTCCGTATGTACACTATGATAAAGTTTAGATTTACTTAAATATTTATGCCATAGAACTCAAAGAAATTCACAAGGGATTATAACAATTCCTTGCTATTTATTTGCTCCAGAGCAAACATTAAAAATAGGATTAGGGGGGCACCTGGGTGGCTCAGTGGGTTAAGGCCACTGCCTTCGGCTCAGGTCATGATCCCAGGGTCGTGGGGTCGAGCCCCACATCAGGCTCTCTGCTCTGCAGACAGCCTTCTTCCTCCTCTCTCTCTCTCTGCCTCTCTGCCTACTTGTGATCTCTGTCTATCAAGTAGATAAATAAAATCTTTAAAAAAAATAGGATTAGGTATGTCTTATGTAATTCAAACTAGGAGATATAGGTAGAACATAAACTTATACATGGATTACTGGCTCTTTTGTTATTTTTATACTCCAAAACTGACCAAATCTAATTGGTTTTAACCACCACCTCTAAAATAATCCAGAATCTTTCTCTTCAGGAAGTTGTACATTCCTTCCCTCTTCCCTCTTGGATATGCAGTATATCCAAATTGAAACATTTTTTACAAGAGACTGTCTTACTCTAAATTTTATTCATTTTTTAAAACTTGTATTAATTATTTCAAGAGACACAGAGAGAGAGAGTTTGAACACAAATGGGGGGAGAGGCAGAGGAAGAGGGAGATAGAGAAGCTTAAGCAGTCTCCAGGATCAGGTTGGAGCCCCAGTGGAGCTCCATCTCACCACCCTGAGATCATGACCTGAGCTGAAATCAGGAGTCAGACACTTAACTGACTGAGCAAGTCAGGTGCCCTTAAATTTTATTTTTAATTCAAATTATTTTATGAAAAGTTTACATGAGGAAGTTATTTTCAGTGTTTTAACTTAAATTTATTACCCTACATATTCCCACAGATGTAATTGAGCCATTTGACAGAAGTTAGATATTAAATGACAAATTGAAAAAAAATACTCCTTTTCTAAAATCTTCCCTACTTGTCCTGATAAAATCTTCCTCCCAGTTACTGAACTTCTAAACCTAAAATTATATGGACACTTGAATAGGGTGTGCAACATGATGATTTCATACACATGATGAAATCAAAGTTAACACATCCATCGCCTTATAGTTACCTTTTTGTTGATGTTCCTGTGGTATCACAAAGACCCTAAAAACCAAAGCAATACTGAGAAAGAATGACAAAACTGGAGGCTTCACACTTCCTTTCACTGTATTGCAAAGCTGTAGTAATCAAAACAGAATAGTACTGGCATAATAACTGATACATAGACCAATGGAACAGAATAGAGAGTTTAGAAATAAACTCACACATACATAGTTGACTAACCTTTGAAAGAGGAATCAGAATGTACAATGAAGAAGGGACAGTATCTTTAATAAATGGTGCTGAAAAAACTGTATCTATAAGCAAGTGACCCTTAACACCATATACAAAAATTAACAGAAATGGATTTAAAAATTTAAGAACTGAAACCATATTATAACTCCACCTAATCTTAAGCAGTTTTGATGCCCAGATGAATGTCCTTATATGATTATCACTTAATTCATTCTTCATCTTCATGTTCCTTCTTTCATTCATATTTCAGAATCTAGATCATACTCAGTACACTTTATTGAATGTATAGGTGAGTTAATAAGCCTCACACATAGCTAGTTAAAATCTTTTCCTATCTTGTGTCACTTTCTAAATGTATTCATAGTTACTTTTACCATCATCAAAGTTTCAAATTAGGCATATATTAATGAGTTGGAGTAAACTCACAAGATATGCTTTTAATACTAAAAAGGCATTGGTCTAGATTTAGTCTACTAGTGACCAGTTAGATATATATTATGTATGCTGTGTTCATTTTAATACCTTTTAGAAATAGAGTATGGGACCTGAACATAAAATGTTTCTGTTTAATTTGTGGTTTATGAGTATGCAAATTTATTGAAAAATGGATAATTGACATAATTAGGGATGCTGCATATAAAATAATTGATTCTTTTTTTAAATAAGGGATATATGGGGAATCTCTGTACCTTTGCAATTTTGCTGCTACCTAAACCAGCTCTAAGAAATAGTCTTTTTTTTTTTTAAAGATTTTATTTATTTATTTGACAGAGATCACAAGTAGGCAGAGAAGCAGGCAGAGAGAGGAGGAAGCAGGCTCTCTGCAGAGCAGAGAGCCTGATGCAGGGCTCAATCCCAGGACCCTGGGACCATGACCGGAGCCAAAGGCAGAGGCTTTAACCCACTGAGCCACCCAGGTGCCCCTCTAAGAAGTAGTCTTAAAAATTATATGTAAATGGTATTTTAGACAAATGCTTAACATTGTATTCTATATATTAATTATGATTGGTCCTATAGAGTAAAATATTAATGCAGACTAACTGCTATAACAAATAATATAAGTATGTAGAATATTTCAAATTAAAGTTTAATTCTTGTTCACATTAAAGCATTTGGTAGGTGAACATAGTGGGGTTTTGTCTTACACTCAGCCATTCAGAGATCTAGTTTGATGACACTCTGACATTTTAATGAGAACCATCCAAGATTCCATGGAGCTGTGGTTTCTTTGGATTGAGAGATACTTAGCAAATGAGGAGGACATGGTTTATCCTATGAATCTAGCACAACTGGCCAAAGTCTGTTCTTTTGGCCAGCAGCTATCTGCATGTATGCTCTTCACTCTCTGTAATCATCTTCCAGAGCCCAATGCCCATACTCAGATACTGAACATCATCAACCCTTTTTCTTCCTGACTGAAACTGAACCATGGTATCATAGAAAACTTAACTACATTTCTAATTATTTCCTTCAGCGTTGTGCCTTCTGATACACACACACACACACACACACACACACACACACACACAAACTATATATGTTTACTCAGACGCACATTACTTTTATAGAAATTTAAAATAAAGTAAAATGTACTTTTTGTGGTATCTGAAAGTAAAAGTATTACAAATTTTACCAGTTATCTTCTTTATGATTCTATGAAGCAAACTAAATGAAGATTGGAAATTAAATATTTCAATTAATAATTCTATAATTTATATGACTCAAATTTCAATTCCCGCTGATAACAATTTGTAACTTTTAAGCATCCCTTTTCTAATTCTAAATTATAGAAGTTGTAGATAAAAGAGAAAATAAAAACGCAAAACTCCTGTCTCCCAAATGAGATCTCTCAGTATCAAAACCAAAACTAAAATAGAGAGCAGAGCAAAGAGCAGGGCTGAAACCACAGCCTATTGTACTCTTGATCTAGAAGCAGGTGGGAGTTGCCAGAAGTTCTGTTCTTGCAAGACAGCCATGGGGGGGAGGGGGGGAAGACCTCCACTGAAAACTTGAAAATGACTAGAGTCAGGCTCATAGATGGAAACTAGAGGTCAAGTGTGTAGGTCATTTCTCCCCCCTGCTTCAAAAAGAGAGCTTCATAAAACTGATGCTGACCTTTGTCCAGAACTAAAGCTTTTATAAAACTATAGTCCAGGCAGATGGGAAGAGAAATTCACAAACCCTTGACCAGAGAGTGAGCCAGGCCACCTGCTGTTCTGAAGAATAGATTCTCTACATCCCCAAAATAAGCACATAACATCAGCCCATACCAAGATTAAAGACCTATATTTTGGACAGGAGGCCACAAAGGAAGAACTAACTGGGAAAAAAATGCTGGATGGGATAAACGTATATAGAAAGACAGAGAAATGAAAAAATGATCAAAAGAAAATTTCACATAAAGAAATGCAACAGTGGTTAGTATATAAAAATAACTAATTTTAAGTAAGATGTACAAAAACCAGAATATATGTGCTTCCATCTAAATTTCAAATATTAGTCTGAAATAAACATTATAGTATTTTTGGTTTCTTCAGAAAGAGGGATAACGGTGTAGAAGATAATTTCTGCAGACAAGTTAGACATACATGCAAAAATATCAGTTGACTATCAACAAGAACAATTAAGATGTTCCAATGAGAATGACATGATATTGAAAAATTAAGATGCAAGAGAGAAGAAGATATATTTAAACAAGTAAAAGTCAAATTAAAACCTGTGAGTGCAGGTGAAGCAGTATCTTTAAATGTTTAATAGAAATTAAAAAAAAAAAAGACCACAGAAACTTGGTATCTTGGTTCTTCCATCAAAGATAGATTTCAAGTGCTAAACAAGAAAAAGAACTTCTAATCTGGATACATGCGAGTGAAAGGTGACTGTTGAAGGATAAAAAGGAAAGTTAAAAATAGTGCAGGCAAAGCACAGGATATATGCAGAGGATGACAGTTGTCCTGAAAGTGTTCTTTAATCAAAACTAAATGGCAAAATACAATAAAAATAAACATAAAAGTAAGGAAGGAAAAATAATTGTCAGCCTAGAATTCTAAATTGAGGTAAGTCATTCATTATTAACAGAAATAAAGAATCTTCATGCTGACACAGATATTTACTGAAAGAAAATTAAATGACATAATTTCACAAGAAAAAAATGCATACAAAGGAAGGACTGAGATACAGATACAGACAGAAAATGTTGGTGAACTTAACCAGCGAATGTAAAGAAAAAAAATTAAATGTGGCTAAATGTTGTACCTAGAGAAGGTGAAACTAATGTTTAGAAATGCTAACAAAGAAGATAGAAAGGGGACATGGGAGGAAAGATATTGAGTAAATAAAGGTACTAAGGAGTTTCTTATTCCAAGAGACAGAAATCAATATGCTCAAGAAAGACCTTGTTAGATATAGTTATAATCTATATATAACTATATATAGTATATACAGTATAATGTTAAATATTTATGGACACCCAAACAAATTAAAACTATATGTGGCTTCTAAATGCACAGAAAAATGTAGGATGGCATATAGAAAACTTTAAAATATAATAAAAGTTTTCAATGTAAAAAAGAAAATTAAAGGATGTTAAAAAGTCATATGTTCAGAACAGTTAAAAATTATTAATAAAATTATAAATAAACTATAATATATAAATTGTATAGAAATTATAATATTTAAACTATAAACTATTAATTATAAACTGTTATACCCTATATATATCTTTTAAGATAGTTAAAATAAATATTGAAAAAGCATATATATCAAATGGCAACCAAAAAAGGTAGAATTTTCCAAATGAAAATTATAAAAAGTAATTTAAGTAAAATATTAAAAGATAACAAAATGGCTAATATGATAAAAGAAGCATTCCACAAGAAGATTTAAAAAATCATGAGGTTTTATATACACAAAGCAAGGCCCAAAAATATATAACAAAAAACTCAAGTATGAAGTTATAATCATAGTAGTTATCTCAGTATGCTTCCATAAATATATAAACTGTTGAAGCGGTATAAAAAATTTGTAATCAATCAAATAGACAATACAGAAAAGCTATTCAATACGTCATTAAGATGATGATGGAGGAGAGACCAACCTCACTCATTAAAATATATGCAAAAAATGCACGAAAATATAGGCAATCTGCCTTCTGTCCTAGAGGATAAAATATGGCTATAAATTATTTGATGTTTTCACACTCAAAATGGAATCTCATTACTCTCTTTTGAAAATGGCTTGGTTTTTAATGATTTGGTTGACCAATAGAGTATCATCAAGTGATGGTAGACAGTTATTAGCCTTGTCTATGAAAACACTAACAGTTTCTACTCTACTCTTTTGGGGCCTTGAATTGCCATAAGAAGTCCCAACTACTCTGAAGTTACCATGCTCTGACAAAGCCCAAGACACAGAGGACTAAGTACAGGTGCCTCAGTGGATCTCCAACTTGGTAGTTATCTCTGAGGCCAGAATGTGAATGTGCTAAACCAACTTAGACTTCCAGTTTAATCCATCCACCAAATGAATATCACCAAGGTTTTTATTGACATATCTTGGAGTAGAAGAATTAGTAAGTAGAATATTCCCAAAATTCTTAATCTACAAAATTTTAAAATACAGAAAAATATTTTTTGTTTAATCTTGTGGGTTATTTTGTTATGGAGCAATAGATACTGAGAATAAGCAGTGTTTTAAAAAGCATAAATCAGGGGTGCCTGGGTGGCACAGCCAGTAAGATTCCAACTCTTCCTCTTCGTTTTGGTTCAGGTCATGATTGCAGGGTCATGAGGTCAAGCCTCCTGTGGGACTCCACCCAGAGTGGAATCTGCTTGAGATTGCACTCTGCCTCCCTCTGCCCCTCCCACTCATGTATGCTCTCTATCTCTCTCAAATAAATAAATCTTTAAAAGTAAATAAAAAATAAAGAGCATACATCAAACTATATATATACATATTTTACAAATTCAAGAATCAGTATTGAAAAACTGACTAATGGAGCCCACCACATTAAGAGATTGAAACAAGACAAGTTTTTGCCTCAGTAGATGCAAAAAAATCAGTAAAATGCACTATTAATGTACAATAACATTGAATAAATTGATCTGTTCAATTTATAAGTAGAAAAAATCCATATTTAATTTAAAATGTTAGCAAAATGCATTTAATGCAGTCTTTTTTAGGGAAAAAATTGACTGTTAGGGTCAGTATTCTGCATAGTTCAAGGTTTTTCACAGTTTAGTTGTCTAGTGATGACCATTTAAATCTCATGAGATGGATAGATAAGTAGGTAGATAGGTAGATAGATAGATGCACTTCAGATTTTTGCTGCTAAAGAGACTAAGTCTGTTAAATGTTCTAGTCATCTTAAGATAAACAGATGGCTTCTATTCAAGCAAAGCAAAACAGTAATTATACACATCTGTATAATACCAATAAAATCTAATATATCCAGAAGCTATTGGCTGCCATTTCATGACAACAGTCTCTGAGAATAACATTTGTATACTCATTTAGTCATTTTTCCTAAAAGCTATAATGATACCCAAATGATTTTTATCATGCAAAACATAAGAGATGTGCCTTTGATTCATTCCTTGTGTTAAAAAAAAAAGAACTATTGACTGTCAATAGAATATCAAGCTTGTTAATGTTAGTGTCTCTGCCATTTTTCTTCCTTTGCTTGACACTGATATTTGCTTCTGTTTGTAAAGAAAGCTCATGTTTACACAGTTATTTGAAGAAGCTTGTATATTCCTATCATCAGGGGTATGATAAATATTACACCTCCAAAAATCATGCTAAAAATATTGATTACCAGCAAAGCTGAATACAGTTCTTTGAATTCTAAACGTTTCTTCAGAATTTTCATACACAGGCAAAAATGCCATCACCTAAACTAGGGTGTTGAAGTTCCACGTGAAGGAACAGCAGCTTAGCCATCTGGAGAGATACTTTAAAGGTTTTTATTGTCCAATTGGTTTCTCTAGTTCTGTATGGCAGCCTGTAGACACCCACATTTTCTGTCTAGAAGTGCAAATGAATGCTTTTATTTCTGGCAGCTCATGTAAGATGCTGCACTCCAGATAGCCAGACTGAAATGCTTCTGGCAACCAAAATAATTTCATTAGCCCAGTTAGAATGACATGCATAAAATTCAAATTATACCCTGTAAAATCAATTCTCATTACTAATCTTAATGGGGCCAATATGTTTTTGTATATAAAATGGTAAAGAATTTAGCTTAATTTCAGGATCAGATGAAAATACACATTTCTGAATGTTTGTGGAAATTGTGCAGTTTACTGTAATAAAAAATTATAACTTAGTAATTTTAAGGGAAATTATGAGGAACAACTGTTAGGAGTACTGCCAGAAATTTTACATTCAATTTAGTTATTTCTGTCTTTCAAATTCCCTTTCTCACTTCAATTAAATCTGTATTGATTACTGTGAGTTAAATAGCATTTACTTAAATAAATTTTCTGTCTAAATAGGAAAGCTAAAGCTTTACCTATGTCAGCAAAGTTAAGTGAAGCTGGTGAAAAATGGCCTTATTATTGAGAAAGGTATTAACCATTAGGCCAGTGTAATTCTGTAAGTATTTATTATTACCTATCTTATAGAGCACCTTTAAAGTCACTTGTAGGAATATTGGTAGGAAGTATAGGTAAGAAAACAGATAATCCATTTCTTTCTCTTTTTTTTTAAGATTTTATTTATTTGACAGAGAGAGCACAAGCAAGGAGAGCAGCAGGCAGAGGGAGAGGGAGAAGCAGGCTCCCTACTTAGCAGGGAGCTCAATGTGAGCTCAGTCTCAGGACCCTGGGATCATGATCTGAGCTGAAGGCAGACGCCTAACCTATAGAGCCACCTAGGTGCCCAATAATCCATTTCTTTCCAACTCACAGTTCCTTTAAAAGTTTTAGATATAAGCAGATATCAACTAAAAAACAATACAAAGAAAGCTCAAAAAGTGGACCATAAAGTAGGGATAATAAGAATTCAGAAAATAGGAATTGGTAATGGTTGAATGGATAGACATCAATTTCTTGGAGAAAAGGGGACCTTACCTCGATACTGAAAGATGGGTAAAATCTAAATGGGATTTGGAGTTACATGAGTCAGTGATATAATTGTGAATATGGCTAGGACATATAGCACTTAGTGATAAATTTGATGTTTTATGAGTAGTAAATCATTAAAATGCTCAAATAAAATGAGGAATGATTGTGAAATGTCAGGCATTGAGACTATCTTGATACTTAAGGAAAGGGAAATTTGGATGAAACAAAATTGCTGAAGGGTGTAAGTGGAAAATACGACATCTGAAGGATGAAACCAATTAGTGTTTTATAAAGGATGCAACTATATCTATATCTATATCTATATGTTTATGTGGGTATAAATTTATAATGATAAAGTTGGATTGCTGGACTAGTGATTAGAATGTTAAACTTATGGGGGCACCTGGGTGGCTCAGTGGGTTAAAGCCTCTGCCCCGCATCGGGCTCTCTGCTTGGCGGGGAGCCTGCTTCCCCCTCTCTCTCTTCTCTCTGCCTGCCTCCCTGCCTGCTTGTGATCTCTGTCTGTCAAATAAATAAATAAATAATATATTTAAGAATGTTAAACTTATGAAGATCATGTAAATTATGTGGCATAGCAACATAATAATTACATCTCACTTGTTCCTCATTCAACACACATTCCTTTAAAGACAGTGAATAATCACAAAAAATGAACTAAAATGGGGGATATAGAATCTGTTTTGATGTTTTACATTTCTTTAAAACGTATATGGTAATTGAAAGCACTGTTTGAGACAAATTCGCTCAAGACAATTAAAGCTTTCATGCAAACTACACGTGACAAATATTAGTAAATCAGATACACATGGGCATAGGACTAATTTCTTAGAATTAGAATATGTTTTTTGAAGAATATAAGAACATCTTTATAGATTATTTTTCAAATTCAAAATTCCAACCATGACCATTTAATTCCTACAAGAAATAACTACAAGTCAAAATTAGGAAGGATTATAATTGGTACAAATGACATCTAGTTTGAAATCTTTAGGAGCATTCTTCACATGCAAAATATATAATCTCACCTTTAGCATCAACTTGGCTTATTAGGTTACCCTGTAAAGATGGTAGAGGAGTATCAAGTAAAGAATAGTAGACATAGAATTAAACCCTACCCACATAATGTTAACGGGTGGGAATCCAATAATAAAAAAAACCTACGAACTTACATTGTAGCACATTTAATTCTGGGAAAGTTCTAATTATGAGAAAATATTCCTTTAGAGTGATGGCATATCTGATTTTGTATTGTTATTGCTATTTGGTCCATCTTGCAGCATGCAAATAAATTGAACCTCTCTAGTACATGTTTACAAAAAGTACATAAAGATAATATGGGTATGTTTGGCTGTTTTTATTCATTTTTTTAGAGAGAATACTTCTTTCATAGAGATGCATACTGAAACATATGTGGATTAAATATTTGGCTTAACTTCAAATACTTAAGTACAGGAGGACTAGGTGAGGGTAGAGAAAACCAAATTAGCAATAAGATAATTGTTGCAGCTGTGTAACAGGTACACAAACATTTGCAATACAATCTCTCTACTGTCATATATGTTTAAGGTTTTTTATAGTAAAAAATAAAGGGGTGCCTGGGTGGCTCAGTTGGTTAAATGGTGGACTATTGATTTTGGCTCAGTCATGATCTCAGGGTTATGGGATTAAGGCCTGAGTCATTGGATGGAGCCTTGCACTGGGCTCTGCACTGACTGAGCAGAGTCGGTCCCTCTCCATCTGCTTCTCTCTCTCTCTCTCTCTCTCTCTCTATATATATATATATATATATATACACACACACACATATATAATAAAACCTTTTTTTAAAAAATTAAACAAGGGGGTGCCTGGAAGGCTCAGTGGGTTAAAGCCTCTGCCTTCGGCTCAGATCATGATCCGAGGGGCTTGGGATCAAGCCCCCCATCAGGCTCTCTGCTTGGCAGGAAGCCTGCTTCCCTTCCTCTCTCTCAGCCTGCCTCTCTGCCTGCTTGTGACCTCTGTCTGTCAAATAAATAAATAAAATGTTAAAAAAGATTAAACAAGGAGACAAAAAAGACACATCATCATTGCCACTCCAGCTCCATATTTTCCCTAAGCTAAAATACCAGAGGAAATGACAAATTTCATATATATAAAATATCTTTGGGATATAGAAATATTATTGTAAGAATATTATGAGAAGCTTTCCTGCTTCATCAAACATAATCATTACACTAGGGAAAAAATCCTTTTAAATACTGGCTAAGCTTATAAAAGAAAGTAAAACAAATGAAGGAAATCTTTAGCAGACACAAATAAAATGGAAATCACTGTGGTAAGTGTGAGCAAATCCTGAGTTTCCCTGAAGACATTCCCTGATTGTAAAACTGAAAGTCATGGATTTTTATGTCCTGTGGGGGATTTCAGAAAAAATAAGCCTTATCAAAGGGGAACCAGAAACCAAGAACCAAGATATTCATATAAAGCCAGAGTCTTGTAGAGCTTCTATTACCTGTGAAACTATAAGCTGTGGAAGAGAAAAAAATAAGCTCCGCACAAAGCCAATCTGTTAAATTATTGTTTTATATTCTAAGTAGGATAAAAGAATTCTACCCTGTAATTGGTAAATATAAGTAGGTTCTCAAACTACAAATTTGACCTACATGCTTGGGTAAAATACCTTAATATGAGATATAAATTTGAAGTAATTCCTGATTGGTAGAACCTAAGAGTGCTGTCTAAAGCAAATACAAATGTTGCCTTGAATAACTCACCTTAAATCCAACACCTCAAAATTCCAAAAGACAAAATTAAATTCTAGTGGGCTGCAGAGAAGGAAATTACTGAAAACTTGATTTTAAAATACTCATATATAAAATATAAAAACTAAATAAATAAAATAAAAATAAGATCCAGAAAGAAAAGACTATCAACAGGATCAAACAAGATTTATAAAACTACCAGTGTGGGGCACCTGGGTGGCTCAGTGGGTTAAGCCTCTGCCTTCAGCTCAGGTCATGATCTTGGGGTCCTGGGATCAAGTCCGGCATCGGACTCTCTGCTCGGCAGGGAGCCTGCTTCCTCCTCTCTCTCTCTGCCTGCCTCTCTGCCTACTTGTGATCTCTGTCTGTCAAATAAATAAATAAAATCTTAAAAAAAAAAAATAAAACTACCAGTGTTTCTTCAAATTGTTATCTATGAGAGAGAGAAAATAAAGAAAAACTCAACAGATGGAGTTAATACAACCTAAACAGAGCTAAGGAGAAAATTAGTCCACAGAAAAGACTAATGTGAAAAATCTAACCAGAAATTCGATAAACAGAAAGAAGGAAAGTATTTAAGAAGAATAAAGAAGTATGGATTACAAATAAGAATATTTATCATGGGTCTAGTTTGATTGCCAGAGGATAGATGAAAATGGAGAAGTCATAGTTAGTGTGAAAATGACTAAGAATTTTTCACAACTGGTAAGTCTTTATTCTTCAAAATCAGAAAGCACACAAAAACCTAAGAATATAAAGAAATCTACAACAAAGCATATTTTAAAACTACCCAAAATAGGTTAAAATAAACATATCTTAAAAACAGGGAAGTCATTATATACAAATGAACAGTAATTACAATAACATGAGAATTTGCAACATCATAGAAAATTCTGAAGTAAAATCTTCTAAGCTTTGTTAAGAGAAGATAATTATAAGCTTAAAACTCTACACCTAGGTTAAAAAAAAAAACCACAACATTCAGGTATGAGAGTGAGGCAGAGGACTTTCCAGAAATAATGAATTAACTAAAATCTTACATCATCAATAAGGAATTAGAAAACTGGAAACTGATTCCAGAAAGAAGGCATAAAATACAAAAATGGTTGGAAGTTGTAAGACTCCCAAGATCTACCCATGTTCCGTGTTGTTCCAAGTAACAGGATTTCCTTTCTCATAGCTGAACAATATTCCATTCTGTGTGTGTGTGTGTGTGTGTGTGTGCGCACGCGCAGTGTGTGTGTGCACATCTTTTCCCCATTGAGTATGATGTCAGCTCTGGGTTTATTTTATGGTGTTTATTGTGTTGAGATATGTTCCCTCTGTACCCATAAATTGAGAGATTTTACCATGGCTGAATGTTGGCATTTGTCAAATACTTTTTTTTGCTATTGAGATGATCATATTATTTTTATATTTCACTTTTTAAATGTAGTGCATCACATTGGTTGATTTGTGGATTTGAACCATCTTTTGATCTCTGGAGTAAATCCCACTTCACTGTAGTATATGATCCTTTTAGTGTATTTTTTAATTCAGTTTACTAATACTTTGTTGAGGATTTTTGCATCTGTGTTAATTAGGGATATTGGCCTGTAATTTTCTTTTTGTGTGGTGTTTTTGTCTGGTTTTGATATCAGGATCAGGGGAATGCTAGCCTCATAAAGTGAGTTTGAAAGTGTTCCCTCCTTTTCTACTTTTTGGAAGAGTTTGAAAGGGATTGGCATCAACTCTTCTTAAAAGTTTGGTAGAATTTTCTAGTTAAGTAGTATGGTCCTGAAATTTTGTTAGTTGGGAGGTGGTTGTTTCTGATTCACCATAATTATTAGTAATTTGTATAGATTTGCTATTTCTTCATGATTCGGTCTTGGTAGGTTGTACATTTCTAGAATTTTATCCTTTTTCATTTGTCAAATTTTTAGGCTTATAATAGTTTATAGTCATCTCTCATGATCCACTGTGTTTTTGTGGTACAATTTTAATTTGTCCTTTCCTTTCTGACTTTGAGTTTTCTTTTCTTTTCTTTCTTTTTTCTTTCTTTTTTTTTTCTTTTCAAACAATGAGCTCTTAATTTCATTTATCTTTTCCATTGTCTTTCTAGTATGTATTTCATTATTCCCATTCTACTCTTTGTCATTTCCTTCCTCTACTAACTTCTGACTTTGTTTGTCATTCTTTTTCTAGTTCCTTGAGGTGTAGACTGTTTATTTGAGCTCTTGCTAGTTTTTTAATGTAGGTCTTTATCACTATAAGCTTTTCTATTAATACTGCTATGCTCCATATTGTAAGTTCTGGTATGTTGTGTTTCCATTTTTATTTGTCTCAAGTTATTTTTTGGTTTATTTTTTTCATTTCTTCTTTGTCCCATTAGTTGTTTAGCAACATGTAGTTAATCTCTACATATGTGTGAAATTTCTAGTTTTCTTCTTTTAATTGATTTCTAGTTTCTTACCTTTGTGGCTAAAGAGAGGCTTGATATGATTTTCATCTTAAATTTTTTAAGACTTGGCTTAACCCATGATCTACCCCAGAGAATGTTCCATGTGTACCTGAGAGATCATTAAAATTATACTACAATTAGTACCATAATACAAAGAAAATAGAAAATTAAAACATAATAAAAAGTTGGATCTTTGGCAGGAAAAAAAACTAATTGAATAGACAAACCATTAGCAATTCAGAACAAGAAGTATTGAGACAAATTAATATTAGTAACTAATAATGAGATAGGGGCCTAAGTATCACAAAATACAAATATTAAAATATAAACAATGACATAATACATTTGAAAATTTAAAAAAATCAAACATCTTTTAGAAAAAATTGATAATATAAAAATAGAAACCCTGAATTTTCTCATGACTCTTAAAGAAATTTAATCATTAGTTTAAAATCGATCCAAAAAATTCACTGAGTATGGATTTTTTAAAAAAAGAGTTTATCAGATATTCAAAAAACTGGTAACACTGATTATTTTTAAATTATTCTGGAAAATAGGACAAAAAGAAATAGCTTACAATGTTTTTGAAACTAGAATATATTTTATTACTTAAATCAGAAAATGAATGTAAGAAAGGTAAATTATACCATAAAACATAAATTGTATGCTTAGTTAAGAAATCCTAAACATAAGCAACCTGAATATACAACTATATAAAATAATTGTGCTTTATGAACATGTTGTGAGTATTCCAGTAATGGAAGAAAACTGATTAATGTAATAATAAAATTTGCACATGTGATTTTTCAAGATAATAGAATAAGAGAGAAAAATCTGTATGATCATGTCAGTATAATATTTCTATATAAATCAATCCCATTGTTTTGAAAAAGGCTTATTAGCAGACCAACAATACCTGATAAAGAATATGTGTAGGGATGCCTGGGTGGCTCAGTTGGTTAAGCAGCTGGCTTTGGCTCAGGTCATGATCCCAGCGTCCTGGGATCGAATCCCGAATCGGGCTCCTTGCTCAGCAGGGAGCCTGCTTCCTCCTCTCTCTCTGCCTGCCACTCTGTCTGCCTGTGCTCACTCTTTCTGACAAATAAATAAATGAAATATTAAAAAAAATATGTACAGCCTTTGTGGGTTTTATTCTTTTCTTTTTTTAAAGATTATTTATTTATTTATTTGACAGACAGAGATCACAAGTAGGCAGAGAAGCAGGCAGAGAGAGAGGAGGAAGCAGTCTCCCTGCTAAGCAGAGAGCCCGAAGTGGGGCTCGATCCCAGGACCCTGGGATCATGACCCGAGCCGAAGGCAGAGGCTTAACCCACTGAGCCACCCAGGCGCCCCTGTGGGTTTTTATTCTATGCATGAATTCAAAATGATGCACACACTTATTTTAATATTTAATGGTGACATTTCAAGTATACCTTAGAAAACCAGAAATGAAACCTAACATTCTATATTATTTTCTATTCATCGTTCTATTAAAAGTTGTAGCCATTGTAATCCAAACTAAAGACAGTCACTATTTGAATAATATAAAATGATCTATGTAGAAAAAATAAATAACTTTAGCAAGGTTTCTAGATGCATGATGAATAAAAAACAAAATCAATCTTTGTTGTAAGTCAGAAAAAGTTAGAAAATATATAAGTAGTTGTTATTTATCACACAAAAGGTATTTAATAATAAATACAACAAAAAATAAGCATACAATTTATGAAAAATGTAATAATATTAAATGACATTAGAGAATGCTTAAATAAATGGAAAGATACATTCATGGATAGAAAACTCAATATCTAAAGGATCTCAATTTTATTCAAACGTACAAATTGTAATGAGTTTTTTTCAGAGAACTAGATGAATATAAAATTCATACAGAGGTTCCAGTGATCAAGATGTGACAAGATATTTATAGAAAAACCTAACAAGGCCTAAAGTTTGCAGTGGAAGATATCACAAATTATTATAAAGTTACAGTAAGCAGAACAGTGTGGTATTGGCAAAGGGATAAACAAATAAACCAAAGGAATAAAATAGGGAGCCCAGGAGCAGACTTTAACATGTATTGAAACTTGGCATATAATACAGTTGACAATCATTGCTTATTTTAAATAGAGAGAGAGAGTGAGAGGGAGAGAGAGAGAGAGAATAGGCAGGGGGAGGAGCAGGGGGACAACCAGACCTCTGCTGAGCAGGGAGCCTGATGCGTGACTTGATCCCAGGACCCTGAGATCATGACTTGAGCTGAAGACAGACGCCTAACTAACTGAGCCACCCAGGTGCCCCAACAGTCATTTTAGAAGGAAGTAGAATTTAATCTCTGGAATCAGATTTCTCACTATTGGGGAGAATTTAGATAAACAGGAGAGATATTCTAGAATGATCCCTGTGGTACTGTGTTGGAGAAATAAATCTGAACTCATGTTGAACTAAATGGATTTAGAGTCAGATAGATTCAGAAATGAACATTCAAATGCATATTTATGGGATTGTATACATACATATAATACTAATTATGCTGAGCGGACCTAGGAGCAATGCAATGGAAATGAGCAGTCATTACTAAGCTTTTTATTTATAAATACTGTGTCCAATCAAAAAATCAGAACACCTTGGGAAAATGGCTGAATCTAATAACAGATTAAGAAAAGTACACGGTGGCACCTTGGAGTATCTTCTTGTACCAAACATTAGAGAAGTGTTCATAAGACATAAGGATGAGATATGCCGTAGAGACACAGGAACCAACTAGAAAAAGGTATCAGTGGCCAAAGCTGGAAAAACTTGCACAAAAAAATATAACATAGTATTGAATCATAACCAAAGTAGAAAATAAATATTCATGTCTATAATTATAAATAAATTAATCAATAAATGGAGGAGAAAGATAAATCTTTCTTACATAATATTTCCAAATATTATGTAAATGTACTCCTTTGTATATGAGCTGAAGTTTAATTCTCATTCACTCATCCTCCTTGAGGATAGGCTAGATTAATTACTTCCACATAAAAGAATAGGGAAAGGAAAAGAAATATTAGTGACTTTACAGTGGAGGAATTTGGCAAATGCCACTAAATTAAATAACTACAGTTAACACCTAAATCAAGTGGTATCATATATACCTGATATCTTATGATGAGAAGGGTACTTCTTTTCTTTGTAAAAGTCCAGTCTAATCATGAGAAAAACAGACCATCCAATATTGAGGGAACATTCTACAGATCCCTAATCAGTTTTCCTCATGACTGTTAAAGTTAGAAACTATAAAGAAAGACAGAGAAACATTTGCAGGCCAGAGGAGACTGGGGAGATATGATGAAATGAAAAGATGGTACTCTGGATTGGATCTTGATGCAGAGAGAGGACATTGATGGAAAAACTGGTAAAATCCTAATAGTAGAAAAACTGGTGAAACCTAAATAATCTGTGGTATAATGATACATCAATACCAGTTTTCTAGTTTGATAAATACACCACAGTAATGTAAAATGTTAAAAATGGATTTGATTGGATGAGGGTTATATAGGAACACTCTGTACTTCTCTGTAAATCTGTTTATTGAAATATAAAAAGTTTATATTTAAATTGAAACCTGAAAAATAATAAAAAATAAAAACTTGAAACCTGAGAACATGTTAAAAAATGGCAAAAGTGTAATGAGTACTGGATGTTGTATGGAGGTGTTGAGTCACTGTATTGCACACCTGAAACTAATATTACACTGTATGTTAACTAACTGGAATATATATATATAGTTATTTTATATTATTTATTATTTATATTATATTATTTTTATTTTATTTTATTTATTATATTTAGTTATTTTAGAGGGAGAGAGAGAAAGCATTAGTGAGTGTGTGGTGGGAGGGACAGAGGGAGAGTGGGGGAGAAACTTAAACAGACTTTGCACAGAGTATGGAAATAATGTGGGGCTTGATTTCACAACCCTGGCATTATGACCTGAGGCAAAACACAGGAGTCAGATGCTTAACCAATTGCGCCAACTAAGTGGTGCCCCTGATTTTAGCCATTGTTAAAAAGTATGAGGTTATAACTCAGTATAGTTTTGATTTGCATTTCCCTGATGATTACTAATGTTGAGCATCGTTTCATAGGTCTGCTGGCCATCTGTACATCTGTTTTAGAGAAATGTCATTTAATTTCTCCCGTCCATTTTTAATTGGATTATTTAGAGTTTTTTGGTGTTGAGATGTGTGAGATACATCAGTTTTTTATATGTTTGGGGCACTAATCCTTTACTGGATCTGTCATTTGCAAATATCTTCTCTCATTCAGTAGATTGTCTTTTAGTTTTGGTGATTATTTCCTTTGCTGTGCAGTTTTTTGTTTTTTTTTTAATGTAGTCCCAATAGTTTATTTATGTTTTGTTTCCCTTGCCTCAGGAGACCTGCCTAGGGAAATGTTGCTATGGTCAGTGTCAGAAAAATCACTGCCTGTGCTGTCTTTTAGAATGTTTATGTTTTCAGATCTCACATTTAGGTCTTTAACCCATTTGAGTTTATTTTTGTGTATGATGTAAGGAAGTGGTCCATTTTCATTATTCCATGTATCTGTCCAGTTTTCGTAAAACCATTTGCTAAAGAGACTGTCTTTACCATTGCATATTCATGCCTCCTTTGTTGAGTATTAATTGACCATATAATTGTGGGTTTATTTCTAGATCCTCTATTTGTTCTGTTGTTCTAGGTGTCTATTTTTGTGCCAGTACCAGACTGTTTTGATTACTACAGCTTTATATTATATCTTGCAGTGTCAGATTGTGACACCTCCTGTTTTGTTATTTTTCAGAATTTCTTTGGTTATTAAGGGTCTTTTTTGATTCCATGGAAATTTTAGGATTATCTGTTATAATGTGAAAATGCTGTTGGTATTTTGACAGGCACTGCATTAAATCTGTAGATTACTTTGGGAACTATGGATATTTTGATAATATTTGTTCTCCCAGTCCATGAACATGGAATAGCTTTCCATTTGTTTCTGTCATCTTCAGTCTTTCATCAGTGTTTTACAGTTCTCAGAGTACACATCTTCAGTCTTTCATCAGTGTTTTACAGTTCTCAGAGTACACGTCTTTCACCTCCTTGGTAAAATATATTCCTAGCTATTTTATTATGTTTGGTGCAATTGTAAATGGGATTGTTTCCTTAAATTCTCTTTCTGCTACTTCATATTAGCATATAGAAATACAACTGGTTATTGTGTGTTGATTTTCTTTCCTGCTTATTGAATTCACTTATCCATTCTTACAATTTTTGGTAGAGTCTTTATGATTTTCTATACATAGGATAGTGTCATCTGCAAATAGTAAAAGTTTTACTTCTTTACCAATTTGGATGCCTCTTATTCTTTTTCTTATTTGATTGCTATGGCTGGGACTTCTAGTACCATGTTAAATAAAAGTGGTGAGAGTATATACATCCTTGTCTTTTTCCTCATTGTAGTGGGAAAGTTCTCAGTTTTTTACTCAAGGCCTTTATTATGCTGAGTTATGTTTCCTGTAAAACTACTTTGTTGAGGATTTTTAACTTGAATGGATATCATACTTTTTCAAATGCTTTCTCTGCATTTAGGAAAATAATCATATGGCTTTATGCTTTCTCTTATTTATGTGATATATCACGTTGATTGATTTCAAAATATTGAAGCATGCTTGTATCCCAGGAATAAATCATATTTGATGATGTGAATGATATTTTAAAGTATTGTTGGATTTGGTTTGTTAATATTTCATTAAGTATGTTTGCATCTACATTCATCAGAGATATTGGCATATAGTTTATATTTCTGTAATGTCTCTTCTGGTTGGATGGTTCTCTTTTTGATCATATAGTTTCCTCCTTGGTCTTTTGTTACAGTCTTTGTTACAGTTTTGTTTGTTTTTTGTTTTTTTCTGATATAAGGTTTGCTACCCCCAGCTTTCTTTTCACTTCTATTTGGAAGCGAAAATGGAATGTTTTTCCATCCTTTCACTTTCAAGGTGCATGTGGCTTTAGATCTGAAATGGGTCCCTTGTAGGTAGCATTTAGATGGGTCTTCCTTTTTTATCCATTCCATCACCTCATGTCTTTTAATCACAGTGTTTAGTCTATTTATATTCAAAGCAATTATTGATAGACATGTACTTATGGCCATATTGTTACTTGTTTTATGGCTGCTTTTGTAGGCCTTCTCTGTTTCTTCTTTCTCTTGCTTTCTTCTTTTCGTATCCTGGCTTTCTTTGGTGATACACTTGAACTCCTTGTCTTAACTTTTTGCTTATCTATTCTAGTTTTTTTATTTCTTACCATTAGGTTTATATGTAGCATTCATGCATATAGAAGTCTATATTAAGTGGATGGTTGCCTAAGTTTGAACCTATTCTTTATTCCTCTCCCCCCTACTCAGAGTTTTAATTAAAGTTATCATACTTCACATCATTTTTACTTTGTGAACCCCTTGATTGATTTTTATAGATATATTTAATTGTGCTTCTTTTTTTTTTAATTTTTTTTTTACTTTATTTAAGCTTTATTTAAACATATGATGTAACCCCACCACCCTCACCCAACCCCTCTTCCCCCCACCCCCCTCAGTTTGTTTTATGACATTAAGAGTCTCTTTTGGTTTTTCTCCCTCCCGATCCCATCTTCTTTCATTTTTACTTTTCCTACCACCTTAACTCCCACCCCCGTTGCATCTCCACTTCCTCATATCAGGGAGATCATGTGGTAGTTGTCTTTCTCCAGTTGACTTATTTCGCTAAGCATAATACGCTCTAGTTCCATCCATGTCGTCGCAAATGGTAAGATTTCATTTCTTTTGATGGCTGCATAGTATTCCATCGTATATATATACCACCTCTTCTTTATCCATTCATCTGTTGATGGACATCTAGGTTCTTTCCATAACTTGGCTATTGTGGACATTGCTGCTATAAACATTCGGGTACACGTGCCCCTTTGGATCACTACATTTGTATCTTTAGGATAGATACCCAGTAGTGCAGTTGCTGAGTCATAAGGTAGCTCTATTTTCAATTTTTTGAGGAACCTCCATGCTGTTTTCCAGAGTGGTTGCACCAGCTTGCATTCCCACCAACAGTGTAGGAGGGTTCCCCTTTCTCCACATCCTCGCCAGCATCTGTCATTTCCTGCCTTGTTCATTTTAGCCATTCTGACTGGTGTGAGGTGGTATCTCATTGTGGTTTTGATTTGTATTTCCCTGATGCCCAGTGATATGGAGCACTTTTTCATGTGTCTGTTGGCCATCTGGATGTC